>PVJS01053662.1:0-13220 GCA_004027185.1 Glis glis
ACACACACACACACAGTTCTGGGCTTGGAAGAAACATAACACACACACACACACACACACACACACACACACACACACACACACACTGTGTGAGATCGGGCACCCCAGGTAGCAACTGAATGGGACAGATGGTGAAACCCAGGGGTGGGGGCAGCTTAGGTCCCGTGAGATGAACTTTGACTTTTGAGGAAGAGATAACAGGGAGCTAGACGGAGAAGTCTCTCCTGTTTCTCTCTACTGTGTACTACTGCGAGACCCAGTGTCTCCTGAAACCCTCACCCCCAAGGTCCAGCATGAGGATGCGTCTCATGGCGCTTCTCAGTGCTCCTCATGAATCGGCACCAGGACACCTGGACATCTAGATTGTCCTATCTCTCTCTCTCTCTCTCTCTCTCTATCTCTCTATCTATCTCTATCTCTATCTCTATCTATCATCTATCTATCTATCATCTAATCTATCTGTACTGGATATTGAACTCAGGGGTATTTTACCTCTGAACTATACCCCCAGTCTTATTTTATTTATTTGGAAACAGGGTCTTGATAAGTTGCTGAAGCTAGCTGCAAACCTGAGACCCTCCTGTCTCAGCCTCCCAAGTACTTGAATTACAGATGTACGCCATCACACCTGGCATCTTATCTCTTCTTTCACTCCTCATTTTCTTCTTCCATTTTTAATGCATTTGCAGTTCTCAAATAAAGCTCCAGAAATTTAATTATTGCCTCAGGATCTGTTTATGGAGATGCTGGACTCTCTTGAATGGGCCAAGGAATGAGAAGTAGGAAATGGGTTTAGATCGCACCATGATACCACCATGGTGTAGGCAGAAAGCTATAATCCAGCAACTCGGGAGGCAGAGGCAAGAGGATCACAAATTCGAGGCCAGTCATGGCAATTTAGTGAGACAGTGTCTCAAAATAAAAAAAATTAAAAGGGTCAGGGGTGTAGCTGAGTGGTAGAATGCCCCTGGGTTCAGTCCCCAGTACTGCAAAAATTAATTAATTAGCTAACTAATTAATTAATTCACTAATTAATTTTTAAAAACCTGGGGTAAAGATTTGTGTATGTGGGGGGGGTTACTGAGGACTGAACCCAAAGGCACCTCTAGGCTACACCCCCAGTTCTATTTTATTTGTTATTTTGAAACAGGGTCTTGCTAAGTTGCTGAGGCTGGCCTCGAACCTGCGATTCGCCTGTCTCAGCCTCCCAAGTACTGGGGTTATAGGCATGTGCCACCACACCTGGATGGGATGAGGAATTTGAGCTGAAGTAGAGGTGTTGTGTCTTAAGCAGAGAAACAAGTTTCTTTTTTTCTCTTTATTTATTTATTTTTTGAAACGCTATCTCCCAGCAGTTGACCAGACAGAGTGGGATCGAGAGACATCAGAAGTGGGTGACCGTCACAGCGACGAGGGTGCCGAGGAGGAAGCCCCAAGAGGACAGGGAAGCGGGGATGGAGACAGAGAATAACAAGATCTCAAGAGAAGAAATGCCCCTTCAGCACTAATTGGATACAGACGATAACGGAAACTGGGGATTTACATTTTTCTTTCTGAGAATGAAAGGAAACTTAAGAGAGGAAGGTGGGCCGCTGGAGAGGAGGGGAGCCCAGCTTGACTGTTGTGGTTCAGATCTCGAGTCTGAGGGCACGGTTAGAACGACAGCTGGAAATTCAAGGCAGATGGCGCAGAGGCCGGAGCTGGAGCTCCCCCCCACCTCGCGCAGGAAGCCTCTGCTGCTTAAGGCTGGGTGCTGAGGTTACCAGGAAATGCAGTGAAAACAGCAAGGCGGGCTCCAGGACTGAGCCATTGCAGGTGGGACCTGGTGCAGGAGACTGGGGGAGGGAGACAGGACAGGGCGGGACAGTGCACCAGAAGGCTAGAGAGAAGATGAGCGAAGCCGGCCATGGGCATGCAGGCCTGTGTTCCCAGTACTGGGGAGGCTGAGACAGGAGGGTCGCAGGTTCAAAGCCAGTGCTAGGGGACTTAGTGAGCTCCTGCTTCAAAATAAAAACTGAGCTGGGTGTGGAGGTACACACCTGTATTCCTAGGACTTGGGAGGCAAAGACAGGAGGATCGCAGGTTTGAGGCCAGCCTTAGCAATTTAGCAAGACCCTGTTTCAAAATTTAAAAAAATAAAATAAAATAGGGCTGAGATGCAGCTTAGTGGTAGAGGGCTCCTGGGTTCAATCCCCAGTGCCACAAAATAATGAAAGGAAGGAAGGAAGGAAGGAAGGAAGGAAGGAAGGAAGGAAGGAGAAAAGAAAAGAAAGAAGAAAGAAATGGGCTGGGGTGTGGCTCAGAGGTAAAACAGCCCTGGGTTCAATCCCTAGCACCACACACACACACACACACACACACACACACACAAAAGGAAGATGAGTGACACTTGTTTTACTGAGCACTTGCTATGCCCAATGCCTAACCGTCACGTGAAAGGTGAGTGTTATTCCTATTTTACAGGTAAAAGCACAGAGGGCTGGAGAGCTTAACAAACTTGCTCAAGGTGCACAGCTAAAACCGTGTGTCAGTGCGTGTCCTGGTGTGTTTTCTATTGCTCCAGCCTGAGATTCAGGGTCATTTGCAAAGGAAGAGGTTTATTTGATCTCGTGGTTCAGGAGGCTGGACGTCCAGGAGCACGTTGCTGGGAGGACACTTCGCTGCTTCTACCCGGGGCAGAAAGCAGAGGGGCAAGCAGGCGCGTGGGACAGGACGAAACACAGGGCACCCTTGCTTCAGAACAGCCATTATGGCGAGAACAACCCACTCCAGAGAGAAATAAATGCAGTAGTCCCTCTTAATGTCTGATCGCCTCTGCACGCGCCACCTCTTAACACCTCCACAGTGGCAATGGAATTTCTGCGTGAGTTTCAGAAGGGATAAATGATGTTTGAAGCACAGCAGTGGGTAGTTTTTGCCATGTCACAAACCACACCCGGACTTAATGGCTTAGAGCAGTAATCAGCACTAATCATTTCTTTACCCCCAAGATGATTGTGCGGGTTGGCAAGTGCAGGGGCTCAGCTGTGTGCTGAGCTGCCGCGCTCCTGGACTCGTCCGTGTGCCCGCAGTCAGCTCTAAGTTAAGGAGGTGATTTAAGCCAACTGCACTGGTGCACAGCTGTAACCCCAGCTACTTGGGAGGCTGAGGCAGGAGGATTGCAAATTCAAGGCCACCTGGGCAACTTCGTGAAACTCTGACTCAAAAGGAAAACTAAAAAGGGTTAGTGGTGAAGCATCCCTGGGTTCAAACCCCAGTGACAATCAATCAACCGATAAGGAATGAGGTGACCTAGGGGAGCCACGGCGGTGTGCATGGACCTAAAACTCGGGAGCCCACCATGCTCACAGGGTGCTGATAGATTAAGTAGAATTAGGACAATATATCCAAAGTAACAAGGACGGGGAATCAATACATCAACTGTGATAGAAAGCTGTAGCAACCGCATATACTAATGACAACAGTTCCTAGAGCTAACAGCTAGTGAGTCTTTGCAACATGCCAGATACCGCCCTAAGGGCCTTTGTGCATTATCTCTGAATCCCCACAGAAACCTGATGAAATAGGTATGCTTATTACGTCAGTTTTCAATAAGGAAACAGGTATGGAATCCCTACATAGCTTAATCGAGGTAAAACTAGGCTCAAGGGTGTACAGTTTAGAATCTGGAACAAAGGTTTGATTTAATGATTTTATTGATAGAAAGAAAAACATCTAAAGGTAAGGAGGGCAGGAATTAGGAGCCCAAGAAGCCAAAGGTCATAAACCTGGATCTTAAAGTCTATAGGAATAACGACAGATAGTAATATAGAAGGCAGAAAAGAATACAAACCAAAGGATCCAGTAAAATGCAGGATGAAAATGATTATACAACACAGGGAAACAGAAAACTGAAAGACGAATCCCGAGAGGGCCCATCATCGGGATGGGCCACGTTATTTTGCAGAAACAGACAACCTCCAAACCTCAGATACTTAAAACAACAAACATATCTTTCTTGATACTCATTGGTTGGCAGCGGGCTCCGTTCACTATTGTCACTCAGGGATCCATGCTAACAGAGACTGCTTTTAACATACATTTTCATCGTAATTGAGGCAAGCAGAGAAACAAGTCTTATATCGGCCCCTAAAGTTTCCATTTCTATTGCATTGGCCACATCAGGCCGCCTGGTCATACATGGCCTTAAGAAAGCACAAGAGTGAGCTGTGGTGGCACACCAGTCCTTGGGAGGCTGAGACAGGAGGATCGCAGGTTCAAGGACAGCCTCAGCAACTTAGTGAGACCCTCTGCAACTTAGTGAGACCCTGTTTCAAAATTAAAAAAACTTAAAAGGGCTGAGGGTGTGGCTCAGAGGTAGAACACCTCTGTGTTCAATCCCCAGCACCAAAAAGAAAAAACAGAAAAGAAATTACAAGAGTGGAATGCTATCCTGTGCCCGCAGGTGGGGGAGACCCAGAAATTTTGAGGAGACAGTGCTGGCAAAGACCAGGGAAATATTCTTGTAGACTCCACTAGGACCTGGTTAGAAGACATATAAGAACAAGAACTGAGGTCTAAGAATCCCAGCCGAGCCCGTAGAGAAAGGGAGAAAGAGCAAGAGAGACAGAGATGGGCAACGTCGAGCACACCAGGATGGAAAGCGCCATCCGGATGGCTCTCCTAAATGTGTGGTGCAGATGGGGCAGGCAGCGACGAGCCGCCAATAAAGAAGCCGAGTCCTAGAGCAGCCTGGGGTCCCTGAGACCCCAAACGAGGCACTCCTCTTCTGAGCTAGGACGGAGAAGTTCTTTTGCTTCTGCTCCAGGCATCCCCAAGCCTGTCCCGAGATAAAGCAGTACCAATCCAAGGCCTGGAATGAGCTTCTCTAGGGGCAAGCAAGGCCTTAAGAAACGTGACTAGAGTCAAGTATTCTCGGGGCATTTGCCCAGGGCTCAGATGCGGACCACTTGAGAAAGCAAATCTGTCCCTTGTTAACGGGTAGCTAAGCTACGCTCGTCATTACTGCTTTTCAGAAGGGTTAGCTTGTATGTTTCCTGACAGCCAGGGCTAAAATAAAAAGTGCTAAAGGCTACATAGTTTTCATTTTCTAATAAAAGAAAGCATGCATCTGCAGGGACAAACACTTAAGCTTAAGTAAATTCAAGAATGAATTTATTATCTGTGAATTTTCAACATAATGAACAATATTTGTAGGTAGAGGAATCCAAGACCCAACATTATTCAGTCAGATTCTCAATATTCACGTCCCTTGGAGCCCCAGCAGGCTGCCCTTGTTTATTAACTCAGGAGGGCTTTCATGAAGACAAACTGAGATAATGAGGCCAGGCTTGTTTGTTTTTTGATTACGGACATTCCTAAGGTATTTAGGGCCTAAAGAATCTCAGGGAATGCCCTGATTATTCTGTGAGATTATCTTTTCTAGATGGCCGACGATTCAAGCGAGCCTGTACCAGATCTCAGTTCGTGTACGCCCGAATTCTTCAACTAGACCAATAATGCATCCTGAGTGGCGGGAAAGGAGCGAGGCGTAGCTCCATAGCTCACCCGTGCAACAAACGCGATGGGCCGGCCTAGACAGAAGCAGGGGCCGGCAGAGGCTCGTTTTAATGAGAACCACTGGTGCAAGGCAGACTGCTTAAATTTCAGTCCTGACATGAGAGAAGGAAACAAAACACATGGAGTGGGGGGGAATAAACATTTCGAGAGCAAAGCAGCATATGTCTTCCTACCCGAGAGTTAGGCCAAGAACGTCCTCCCTTACACAGCTGAGGACTGAAGATGAAATAGCCCATGTGGAGGGGAAGTTTAAGGGAGGTCACAGACCACATGTGCGGGTCACAGTGTCACAGCTCAGGCTGCGCTTCCCTCGGTTGGCGATCACTGGGGAATTCGCTTGATGTGTGACTTTCATTTCAAGAGCTATTTTTTCATTAACATTCCATGCAGTTTGGGTTATCAGGAATGGTTCGATAGGTGATTATTATTCATGAAAAGTTGGATTTTAATAATGACATGATTATGCGATTAATTTAAATAAGGGCATTTACATTCTCCAAAACCTGCCTTGGGATAACCCAAGACAAAAGGCTTTGCTGGCTATGACCCCAGCTTCCTTTTTTGCTAGTGAACCCCCCGTTTAGTGCAGTTTAAGGAGAGCTGGGTTTGAGGGAAGCAGGGTTCTTTTCACACTGGGAGTGACTGTGGATAAATCGAAGTTGGGCAGGGCGATTCCGTCCTGTTGGCCAGGGACTGGCTTAGCCTCAGGCTCCTGACCCAATTCTTCTCCTAATCAGCATTATTGAGGTATCCTATATAAGAAAATCCAGCAAATAAGTGTACAATTTAGCAAGATTGACAAATGTAGATGGTCTAACCAATGTCACATTCATGAGAGAAAACATTTTCCTCCACCCACCATGTTTTCTTTTCCCTTTCTCTCTCTCTCTCTCTCTCTCTCTCTCTCCCTCCCTCCCTTCCTTCTTTCCTTTCCTGTAGTTAGTTCCTCCCCGCACCTTCTGGAACCTACTATCCCACTTTGTCTTCTTAATGTCCATTTTTCTCACATACAGTCTTAGTCCTCCTCCTGTATCCATGGGTTCTGCATGCATGGAACCAACCAAGCATGGAACAAAAATACTCAGAAAACGTCATTGTATCCATGCTAAACATCTTTTCTTGTCATTATTCCCTGAACAATACAGTATAACAACTATTGACATCCTACTAGGTATAACAAGTCATCCAGAGGTAATTTAAAGTTTCCAGGAGTGTGCATGTAGGTCACATGCTGACACTAGACCATTTTACATGTGACACTTGAGCGTCTGTGGGTTTGGGGATCCACGAGGACCCTGAAACTAATCTCCCGCAGATGTGGAGGGACAGCTGCGCTTTTACTGTATCTATTGAGGCAATTGTATGGATTTTCTTTTTAAAGCCTTCCAATGCATTAAGCTGACCTTGTCTTCCCTGGAAAAACTCCACTTAGTCACAGTATATTATTCATTTTATGTATTGCTGGATTCCATTTGCTAACATTTTGCTATATCAGTTATTGTAATGTACTTGTATGGTTGTGACAACACAAAATGAATTGTTTCTTCTATTATCTGGAAGACTTTGTGCAAAAAGATGGTATTATTTCTTATTTAAATATTTGATATAATTCACCAGTGAAGTCATATGATCGTGTGTTTTCCTTGTGAGAAGGTTTTAAACTTTAAATTTCATTATTAATAGGTAGCTATTGAAGTTATCTATTTTGTCCGGAGTAGTTTATGCCTTTTTATTTTTATTTATTTATTTAGTGATGCTGGGGAATGAACCCAGGGATGCTCTACCACTGAGATATACCCCCAGACCTTTACATATAATGTGTGTGTGTGTGTGTATGTGTGTGTGTGTGTGTGTGTACACTAGGGATGGAACTGAGAAGCATTCTATCTTCGAGCTCACCCCCAGCCCTTTTTATTTTATTCATTTATATTTTGAAATAGGGTCTTGCTAAGTTGCTGAAGCTGACCTCGAACCTGCAATCCTCCTGTCTCAGCCTCCCAAGTACTGGGATTACAGGTGTGTGCCACTATACCTGGCTCCTTTTTATATCTTTTAACAGGGTTTCCTTAAGTTACCACGTGATGGCCTCAAGCCTGCCGTCCTCCCGTCTCAGCCTCTGCGATTACAGGCGTGCACCACCGTGCCCAGCTGAGTAGTTTACACCAGCTGAGTAGTTTACACCTTTTAAGAAATGTGTCCATTTCGTTGAGGTTGTGTGTTTTTGTCATGAAATTATCCACATTCATTCCCTTATTTTCATTGACTATCAGTACATTCTCTAGAAACCATTCTCGTTCACGGTGTAAATGTGCTCTCTCTCATTTTCCACTGAAACTCCACTTAGAGGCCTTTTCAGGTTCGCCGATGTTTCTAGTGAGATGCGACTTTGGGTTTCACTGGTTTTCTCTATTTTTTGCTGCTTTCTCTTTTTCCGATTTCTCCCTTTTATCATTTTCCTTCTCTGCTTACCTCGGTTTAATTTGCTCTTCTTTTTCTAGTTTCCTTAGGTGAAGTGTTAGGTTATTAATTGAAGAATGTTCTTTTCTGTCAGAGAAAAGCACTGCTTTAGAGGCACCCTACATATTTTGATTTTCTTTGTCCTTGAGCTTTTGGAAGCACATTGCTTAATATCCAAATATTTAGTTATTTTTTTCTTTTTGTGGTAATGGGGATTGAACCCAGGGGAAGTCTACCACTGAGCTACATCCTCAAGCCTGTTTCTTTTTTCTTTTGAAACAGGCTCTTGATAAATTGCTACATGCTGACCTTGAACCTGCAATCCTGTCTCAGCCACCCGAGTACTGGCATTGCTGACAGGTGCTACAGCTCCCGGCTGGGTATTTTCCAGAGATATCTTTCTGTTGTTGCTTTCCAGTTTAATTTATTTGTGTTCACAGAACATATTTTCTATGACTTGAATTCTTTTCTTTTTTTTGCGGTACTGGGGATGGAATGCAGGGGCATTCTACCTCTGAGCTCCACCCCCAGCCCTATTTTTTATTCTTTATTTTGAAACAGGGTCTGGCTAAGTTGCAGAGGGCCTCACTAAGTAGCTGACGCTGGCCGCGAACCCGCGATCCTCCAGTCTTAGCCTCCCGAGTACTGGGATTATAAGCGTGCGCCACCACGCCCGGGTTGACTTGAATTCTTTAAAAGTTATTGAGACTTGTTTTATGGTGAATGTCATGCACTCTCCTGAAGAGAACGTATACTGTTATTAGGCAGAATATTCAATTCTTGTCCATGAGGCTAAGTTGGTTGATAGTGTTGATGATATTTTCTCATCTTGACTCATTATCTATTTGTTCTATTAGTGATTGAAAAGGGAGCGTTGAAGTGTCTGGCTGTAGTCATTGGTTTCTTGATTTCCTTTCAGCTTGGTGAGTCTTTCCTTCCCGTACGTTGAAACTCTGTTGTTAGAAGTTTAGACGTGTATGGATGGCTGTTGTGTTCTCTCAATGAGTTGAGCACTTTATTATTATGAAATGTCCTACTTTATCCTTGCTCAAATTTCTTGCTCTGAAATCAACATTGTCTAATAATGTGGACACTACTGCTTCCCATTCGGGTCATGTTTTTGTGGTGTATCCCATTTTATCCTTTCATGTAGATCTGCATATTTAAAATGAGTTTCTTAACCCAGGGTGGCGGTGCACGCTTGTAATCCTAGTACTTGGGAAGCTAAGACAGGAGGATCCCAGGTTTGAGGCCAGCCTCAGCAACTTTGTGAGACCCTGTTTTGTTTTAAAAAATAAAAAGTGGTGAGGGTATAGCTCAGAGCTAGAATGCCCTAATCCCTAGTACCAAAAATAAATGCATACATAAATAACATTCCTTGCTGACAGTGTACAGTTGGATCTAACTTTAATAGTCAATCTAACAACTTCTTCCTGAGTTGGAGCCTGTATGTAATTTACAAATGATGTAATTATCATTACACCTGGGTGTAGATCTAACATCTTCCTGCTGGTTTTCTATTTGGCCAATCTGTTTTTTGTTTCTCCTTTCCTCTTTTCCTGACATCTCTTGGATCCATACTTCTTATTATTCCATTTTATCTCTAATATTGTCTTATTGGCCCTACTTCTTTTTCACCTGCTTGTTTTTAAGTTACTGCTCTGTTTTGCAATACAGGACTTTAATCTTTTTTGCTGTTGGTGTTGTTCTACATTTTATTTCTATACATTATAAACCTCAAATACAGAGTTATTATTTTTGCTTTAAAGAGACCAATGCCTTTTAAATAAATTTTAGAACTGAGAATAAAACCCTTTTATTTCACTCACAAATTTGCCTTATTTGGTGTTGTATTTTCTATTGTGCAAATCTAAATTTTCATTTTGTTTCGTTTATCTTTTTTGTTTTTCCCGCAGTTCTGGGGATTGAACACAGGGGCATTTTACCTCCCAATGTCTAAGCTACACCCCCCCGGTCCTATTTTATTTTTTTATTTTGAAACAGCCTCACTAAGTTGCTGAGGCTGGCCTCAAACCTGTGATCCTCCTTTCTCAGCCTCCTAAATACTGGGATTACAAGCGTAAGCCGCCACACCTGATGAGAATTTCTTCTAACGCATCTTCATTGCAGAGCTGCTGCAGATGAGCCTTCCCAGCTTGTGTTTGGGGGGAGAATTTGTTTCATTTTCATTGTTGAATGACCTTCCTTGGGAATAGAGTTCTAGGTGGACAGCTGTTTTATTTCAGTACTTTAAGAACCTTGATATTGTCTCTGGCCTTAATACTTCTGGATGCGGAGTCTGCTGTAATTCTTTTTTCCCCTCTTTGTGTAATATATCTTGATTTTCTGCCTGTACATTTTGTATTTATTGCTGGTTTTCAGTAGTTTGATTATGATTAATCTTGATGTCCTTTTCTTTTTTACACATTTATTCGGCTCAGAGTTCACTAAGATGCTTCAATTTGTTTGTGTATAGTTTTCATCAAATTGGGAAATTTGGGGCCTCTATATTTGGTCTCTTTCTTTCCTTTTTTCTTTCTTCCTTTCTTTCCTTCCTTCCTTCTTTTTTTGGTGGTGGTGGGGATCAAACCCCTGGACCCAGGGACATTCTACCTCCAAGCTACACCCCAGACCTACTTTATTTTATTTTTATTTGGAAATAGGGTCTTGCTAAGTTGCTGAGGCTGGCCTTGAACTTGTGATCCTCCCACCTCAGTCTCCCAAATCCTGGGATTACAGATGTGCACCACCACACCCAGTTTCCACGATACTTTGTATCTACAAAGTTTTGCCACATTTGTTATCTAAGACACTCAAGGTGCCCATATGGTGTCAGGGTCTGTTTTCCAGGTGAGAAAACTCAGGCTTCCTGAATTCCCAGCAACTGTGCTCTCTGGACAGTGAGGCCAGGGTTAGCGTTTTACTGCTGTGTCCAGAGCATGGCGAATCTAGCAGCTGAAACAATATCCATTGATTAAAACAGTTCTGTGGGGCTGTCATCTGGACAGGTTCCCTCTGCTTAGGGTCTCAAATCCAGCTGTAGCACCTTTGGGCTCCTGTCTGGAAATGCCAGGGGTGGGGGCAGGCGACTTTCAGGCTCATTCAGCTCATTGGCAGAATGCAGTTCCAAAAGGCTTGTTCTGAGCAGACTTAGATGGTGGAAAACAACCCAAACATGGTCTCAGTCTTTACTTTCTTTTTTCTTTTTCATATACATTTATTGGTGCATTATAGTCTCTCATCATAATGCAGTTCATAGTGATGGTGACACACAGGCACACAGCACTTGGCGGGCTTTCCCCGGCTCCCTCCCCATCCCCCCTTCCCCACACGTGATATTGAGATTGACGTTGGTATTCTCACAGATGCCCATAAGGTCAGTGGAAGTGATTCCTTCATGAATTCCCCCTCTCCGCCCCTCTTTTAGACCACCTCCCCTGCTCCACTGGGGTTCCCCCTCCATTATCTAAAGTCCCTCTGGCATCCCGATTACTCCCTGGCTTCCACATATGAGAGAAAACATATGACCTTTCGCCTTCTGTGACAGGCTCACCTCACTTAACATATGTTCTCCAGAGCTGAGTCATTTCAAGAATATTTATTGTAATCGTGACCAAGACAGGCTCTTTATTCGTTAACACTCCATGCAAAAAGTATACACCTTAGGGTACTTTAGAGAGGAGAGAGAGAGAGAGAAAAAAGAGGAGAGGAGAGGAGATGAGAGGAGAGGAGAGGAGAGGAGAGGAGAGGAGAGGAGAGGAGAGGAGAGGAGAGGAGAAAGAGAGAGAGAGAGAAAGAGAGAGGGAGAGAGATGAGTACGACTGGAAAGCAGGCCGGGCAGCCACTCACCACGGAGCTCAGAGGGCCGTGTCGGGGTCCCGGGTCTGGATCACTGTGAGTCTGGTCCGGGTCTCCAGGCCTGACCTGACCCAGTGCGTGACCAGACCCGCAGTGAGGCCTGCCTGGCCCACGGTACCAGCGGAGCACGGGCCAGCGTCCAGCCGCAGCACCGGAGGTCGGCGTGGCGAGGCGGCGAGGCTCCCTAGCAGACAAGCTGCAGGTTTTCAGTCTCAGGTGCTCACAGTTACCCTCCTCAGGTTGCTAGGGACTCCGTGTGGTTGTCAAGGCGCTCCTGGTCAGCAGGCCTCGCGCCTGCGCTGTGTCCACCATGCCTGGGTGTTGCACCTGGTGCCGGTGTGTTGCCCCTGAACCCGGAGTGTGCTGTGCCACGTCTGTGCGCCGCCAGGGTCACGCTTGTGCACCGCGCATCACCTGCGAGCCACGCCCGGGTGTGCTGTGCCACGCCTGTGTGCTTCCAGGATCAGCTGTGCACTGAGCATCACGTGCGAGCCACGCCCAGGTGTGCTGTGCCACATCTGTGCACCGCCAGGATGACGCTGTGCACTGCATATCACGTGGGAGCCACACCTGGGTGTGCTGTCACGCCTATGTGCTGCCAGGGTCACGCTTGTGCAATGAGCATCATGTGCGAGCCACGCCCGGGTGTGCTGTGCCACGCCTGTGTGCTGCCAGGATCAGCTTGTGCACCGCGCATCACGTGTGAGCCGCGCCCGGGTGTGCTGTGCCACGCCTGTGTGCTGCCAGGATCAGCTTGTGCACCGAGCCTCATGTGCGCGCCACGCCCGGGTGTGCTGAGGGAGTGAAGGCCCTCTTAGGCTTTAATGGGGCCTCTTAAAACCATGTGCTCCATATGCAGCTGGAGAGCAAAGGTCACATTTCCAAGCTGGATGTGGGCTGAGTCGCCTTTTGTCCCTCGAAGCCACTCTCTGGCCCTTCTATGCGGTGGACATGGTCCCTCCCACCTCAGTTCAGCCCCCGGGTACCTTTCTCATGCGTCAAGTCGTCCAACCTCCCGTCTACAGCCAGCCTGAGGAAGCTTCTGTGCAGTGTCTGTATTCAGTGAGGACCAACCTGAGCATCTCTTTGGCCATGAAACATAAATTAATCACAGGAGTGATCCTTCATCGGATCCTGTCTCCATACACTAGAGAGGGTTCAAGAGGATTCTTTTTTATTTTATTTTTTATTTTTAATCAATACATACTATTGTACATATTTACAGGGTGCTGTGTGATATTTCAATACATGTATACAAAGTGCACCAATCAGGGTAATTAACATTTCTATCTCCTTATCATATTTTTTGGTGTGTGTGTGTGTGTGTGTGTGTGTGTGTGTGTGTG
>PVJS01053663.1:0-13217 GCA_004027185.1 Glis glis
TTTTTTTTTGCGGTACAGTGGATTGAACCCAGGGGCGTTCTACCTCCGCGCTACACCCCCGGCCCTATTTTTTATATTTTATTTTGAAACCGGGTCTCACGAAGTTGCGGAGGGCTTCACTAAGTAGAGAGAGAAAGAGAGAGAGAGAGAGTGAGCTGAGGCTGGCCGCGAACCCGGATCCTCCGGTCTCTGCCTCCCAAAGTACTGGGATTACAAGCGTGCGCCACCACGCCCGGCCTGTGAAAAGCTTCCTGGACTGGTGCATCCTCTGATCTTCTTCACTTGGGATTGGTACTATGCACTCTTCCATTTTCACTTCAATTCCATTCAACACTTGTTCAAACATTTATTTTTTGTGAAGTCTAACGCTCTATTTTGGTAATATTGCATCATATCTCTTATGATATCTGTTCTTATTTCTTTCATGCTTTGCCCTTTTTTTTTAACTTATGACCTCATGAACCCCTGAAAGGCAGGATGCAGTTTATACTTTCTCAGAGTTCCTCCTAGCCCAGCTGAGCAAAGTATTTTGCACAAAGGAGAGGTTTGAGGATAGCAGCCAACTGACTGAATTCCATAAGTAAATTCCAGCACCCTTCACTAATTTACTAACATTTACCAAATTCCTATAAAACAAAGGGAAAAGTTGCATCTTTTTTCTAAATTAGTCTTTATTTAAAATTTCTTGGTACCTTCTTTTGCATCATAGAAATTCATTAAAACTTATTTTGGGCTCCAATTATTACCTGGCATACATTATCCTTCTTTCTTCATCTTTTTCACTGACCTTCTGCACAGCTTTTAAATTTGCACAGATCTGTGATAAGACAGGGAATTCTGCCACTCCTTGACAGATATTCTGTCATCCCGTGCATTTCATAAAGACAGAAGAGGCAGTAGAAATTAGCAATGTCACCTCCAACGTCAAACTCAGTTAACAATCCTATCCTGTTCATTTTCATACTCCACTTAGCCCAAAGTTTTTACTGTTGCCTTCTTTTTTGAAACTGAAAAACATGTCTGCATTTGCAAGGAATGGTGACAGGAGATACAGCTGATGTGAAAAAGTTGATAGGGGGAAGAGTGTGTTCAAATACATGGCTTATTAGAGTTATCATGTCTAAGAAAGAGATATCAGAGCCAGGTGTGGTAGTCCACATTTGTAATTCCAGTACTTGGGAGACTGAGACAGGAGGATCACAGGTTCAAGGACAGCTTGGAGGTAGAATGCCGCTGGGTCAATCCCTTGTATGAGAGAGAGAGAGAGAGATTTCAGAATTCAGTACCTACTATTTGCAAACAAGAAGCCTGAAACACCAATAGTAAGAAATTTACCCCAGTCACCTTACAAATCAATGGGGGACATTGGACTGTAATTTGGGTTGGGGACCTTTGGACTGGCTTCTTCAATTCATTCAATGTAAAACCCCTCTGCAAAATGCACATGTTTGGAACAAAGAACCCAGTCTGTTGTGCCACCTCTGGAGACGCATATGTCACAGTAGTTTAGATCACAAGATATGGAGTTAGGTGGCTCTGAATTTTCAAAATGAATCTCATAAAACAACCTTGAGCAAGTTACATTCTTCCTCTTAGCGTCTGTTCTCTCCTCTATAAAGGGAAGATAACGGTAGTGTCTACAGGGTTGTTGTGAGAATTAAATGAGCTAATGGCCCACAATCTGGCATGCTGTGAGGCTCAAATCATGGCTCTTACTATTACACATACACCATTTAGAAATAATTGTGAAGCACACAGATGAGTTCTTTGGCAGAAAGCAATCCAATAGCACATGTTGTTGAATCTCTAAAGTAGCCATTGGTGACCTATTAAACTAGGACATTACCCACTTGCTGGGTTTATTCATTTGCTTGTTCATTGGGTGCCTATACAAGTACTTACTGGGTGCCCACTCAGTGCCATATACCGTGCTAGGCACTAGCAATACAGAGGTGATTTAGATGTGGTTTCCGTCCTTGAAATACTCTCTCAGAAAACTAATTGCATTAGACTGATAAGGATAATAGTAGAAGTGCTTACAAGGTAGCCCAGGGAAATGATTGAGCCCCATCTTTCTGAAACCAAATGGGTTTTGGAGAGTCAGAGAGCACTGTGAATCATTCATTGAACTATATTTGTTTCATTTCCCAGGTTTCTATCATCAGGCTCATGATGAAATAACACCAGGAAAATCTGTTCTCTCCTAATATGTGCAAACAAATTCAGGAATGACATATTGCAAAGGTAGGTCATATCTGATTTAACACGCTCCTGGCTTCCTCCTGAGGAGTCGACCCTCGCTTTGTTTGTTTCCTCTGCTTCCCCCTTCCCTAGAGCCTGCCAGGGAAGTTTGCATTGTGAAGTGATGGATTCATATAGGCCATTCATTCTAGTGACATGTCTATTTTTGAAGGACAATGAAAAGAGTTGCAGGGTGGGCTTAATTTATGATTTTGCTTCCGAGAGATCTCAGGTAGCACTTGGAGTAGATGGAGAATCATATGGTGTTTTTAATTATCATAAAATGGAGCATTTTATAGTGAAGGTTAAATGAAAAAATGTCTTTGATGAGTAGAGCATGAATGTTACTAAGATAGGAAGGAAACAACTCATCTTTTTCTTGGATATTCGGGAAAAATAAGATTCCAGTGACTTTGCTAAAGCCACATGTGAGGAGGTGCAAGGAGCCTGGAAAATTGTATGACTTAGTCTATTCCACGTTCCTCTAGAGAGTACTGTGCTCCGTGTGACTCGCATGATCTGAGAACACAGCTAGTGACCTCTGAGGAGCTCCAAAGAATATCCATCTAATTGTTTCTGCTGTATTTTCCAGTGATACCTCTCTTCTAGCTTTTCCTCCTGCCTTCCAACCATCATTTGTCTCTCTATCATCCACTTCATTGCTGGGATGGACTTTAAGAATTACTTCTTCCAGACTTTGACACCAAAGCATCAAGCTAGACCCTAGAGCCAGTGCTTCTTTCCACAGTGCCGTGTCTCCTGCCATGTACTTCTCTTCCACTTCTTTTATACACTTTCTGCTTTCAGCTCAGCCCCCTCCAGCAGCTAGCAGAGTACTATGTAACACAGAGCATTCAATAAATATTTGTTAGAGTAAACCAAAGTAATGATTCAACAATAGAGAAAGCAAAAAAGCATAATAGAAAGATAATACTACACAGTACAGAGGATAAAACGGATCTTAGCAGCGACACAAAATTAACTGAAATTAACTGGAGTATCTTTCTGATCTGCTCTGTCCAACATTAAAGGATATGAGCATCACTATGGAAGGTTAAAGTTTGCTCTTTGCCTTCCTGATTGGTGTTCTTCCCCTGCTCCTATGTCTCTGTAAGTTTTTCTTTGCTGTGTTTCTGGGGCAGTAAATTCTGCAGTAGCTAACTGCTGCTTCATGGATCTACAAGGCTTCTTATGGGCTTGATGGATGACTGTTCCCTTCACGTGTTTATAGTTCCCAAACACGTTGTGCTTTTCCTCCCTTGAGAGTGTCTGGGATACGTAGATAGAGATGGCTCTGTACACAGCTGACTTCCTCTGCCCTGCCTTACATTCAGCACAGGAGCCTGCAGCCAAAAATTAGAATAAGGCTTGCGGAAGCTGCTTTGAGACCTGTGGTTACTGAGGGACGAGGAATTCAATGGGTTGGGGGATGAGGAGTGGCATGGAGCAGTCAAAACGTTGCTTCCCTGGGACCCAGCTGGAACTCATTCTCAAGGACCCCTGAAAACTCCTTGCTCTTGAACTTGTCTGACATTACATTAAACCTTTGCTTCATCCTCCCCCCACAGCTAGTCCAGGTCCTGAGTGGCTCACACTGGCTCCTTTATTTCTAGGACACACTTATCTGGATTCCAGACCTACCTCCACCTGTCCAAGCCCCTATATTTCATTGAACAGAAGGTCTTGTCCTTTTTTTTGCTTTCAAGACCTCTCATAGTCATCCATTCCCCATCCACCGTCACCTGTTCAGGTAAAGCTCTCAAAGGGGTCACCTACTGCACTGTCTATTGACAGGACTTCCCCTCCAGCTGCCCACCCACCATCTGCATAAGACAGACAGCCTTTTGCATATGCCTGTCATCTGGCCAAGGACCTTCAGGGGCTCCCACTGCCTTTGGAACAGGCCCTCCAGGACTGTTGCTGATTGATGGATCTCTCTGCTAACCCTGCGTGGTGCCTGTGCTTATGAGGCCCCGACACAGCTTTTAATGACCACTCACATTAATCTCTCTCTCCAAACAGTCTTTGGAGATATTTAGTGTGCAGCCTGGGTCTCTTTCAAGTAGATGGGGATGCCTGAGGGGTGGAAGTAACTCTGGAGAAACCATTGAGTTTAAACAACACTTTGAATGACATGCCTTCTTTGGGGATATTTCTCCAAACGGATCAGCTGGCTTGAAAGTGGAGTCTGCCTTCATTTTTAGCATCACTCCCAAATTTGAATGCTGATGGTGTCTCAGAACTCCGCGATGTTCTTTGTGACAGCTAGAGCAAAGTCTAATTATGGAAAGATAAATATGAGTTCTAACTTCTTGTTTTTCCCCAGGATGTCACAACCCTAAATGCTTTGTGAGTTAGGATTTTTTTATTTTTTTTTTGCCAGTCACTAGTATTGTGCAGGAGAAAAGTTTATATTATTAAATCTACTCTTAGCTGTACAATTTCTTCAGAGACCTAGAGCCCTTCCTGCCTTTACAAATCTAAAGAAATTGGATAAAGAGACAATAACCTGAGCGTTCCTGGAGACACAGGATAGTTTGATCTATTTTTACTGCAGCCTATTTCCAAGGGCAACACATCTCTGATTTTTTTAATCAAATAGTGTGAATCGAAAGTTGCAGCCTGACCTCTGGAGCAGACATCAGAGGATGTCAGCGGCAGCTGTGAATAGTGTGAACACCAAAAAGGAGTTGTCTTGGTCTTACTATGGGAAATAACCTTGACCCTAGACTGAGGAAGCAGACTATCTAACCAAAGAGCAGGAGGGGTTGCTTTACATTTGGGATTGCTGCCTTTTGATCTGTTATTCACTATTGTGTGGGCATTGGTTAAAGTCTGAGCTGGGAGGGCTACTGCACCCAGCTAAGCACAAGATTAGGAATATCCAACCTCCCTCTGCAATTACATCTTTCTTTATTGAATGCCACAGGTAGATGCTACTGAGAAATCTTAGTGGGATGGAGTGACAGAGGCAATGGAACACAGAGAACATCACTTTTATATTTGTTTCTGAACAGCAAGAATAACCATTAGCAAACTTATAAATCAAAGTTTTATTGCTACTTATATTGTAATTAGGAGCATCATTTTCTTTATTATAAGGTGGGACTTTTGAGATGCAACTCTAAGAATCTCCATGGCTAATGCAATCCTGTGCACATTATATGGAGTGTAAACCTATTTGGTGGTTGATTAATTAATACAGAACAGGAGGGAACACTGTTGATATTCCCTTCTTCCCCAATGCTTAGGCAGCAACCCTGATGCCTTCTCCCAATATATGAAAAACCTGCAACTGCTTGTCTGCTCTTTGGTTTCCCTTCCAGGGTGTCCACATCCAATAAACATGTTGGGTGAATGAATGATTTTAAGAGTTTGCACACTGGACCCTTTGGGTTTCAGTCAATAATCTTCATCTGCTTAAATTCAATCCTCACAGTGACTCCTACTCTGAGAGCCTGTGTTTAAATTTCTCTCCTATTTCTACACCACTTTACTCATCATCAAGGAACAGGTCTTATATAGCTAAGAACCACCCCCTTACTTCTCTTACCCATAAGGGAAAAGAACAAGAACACAGCTAAATCAGTCGTGTTCACCCTGAGCAGGAGCAGACAGAGCTTAACTGAGGAGAGATCTGGTGATGTAAAGGGGTTTACCAGCTGGGATGAGAGATAAAGCCCACAGGAGGAAGCTGGCTCAGGGAACTGGTTTCCAATTTCTGGGAAAGAGGTGCATAGCCAAAGATTAGATGGGATAAGTTATATCTCAGAGGACCCCAAATGAAGTTATAGTATAGTCTCAGATGAAGGTTCTTTTGCATAATGATTTCTAGACATTGGAAAAGTCCCCTGGGATTTAGCTGCCACTCCAGGAAAAATAATGGAGAGAAAGGACCCCTAATGGATGCTGCACTCCAAAAAAAAAAAAACACCATAAATAAATAAATAAATGCAACATCACAATTACTTAAATATGACTGAACAAAAGTTCTTGCTCTTTGTTGCTAAGAGATTGAAAAAAGGAATAAATGAGTTTAGAGAAAGATAAAGGAAGTGACTGGGTCTCCAGGTTTAATTATCAGAAACTGACTGGTGACCATTTTGGGAAAGTTTAAATTGAAAAAAAAATAACTTTAAGAAATAAGTGGCAGCTTCTGTTGTGAGAATGATGAACACCTTAATAGTACTTTCATTTACTAACCCACCTGTTCTTTTTGAGAAAATCTTCCCCTCATTTCACTGTATTATCTGCTTAGGACTGAATGATGAAGCTTAAATCTATGACCTCCAAATAATTAAGCCTGATATCTCCTTTCATAAATGGAATTTCTCTGAGCATAAGGTCCTTACTATTGAGGGGTTTTTATTTTTTTATTTTTTCTTCTCAAGATGAGAAAAGGAGAGAGAAAAGAGCCTGCTGTGGCTGAAATTTTAATTTTTAGGCCAGGATGTTTCCAGAAGCTTCTTAATAGGACTTTTGAATTCATGTTCTTGAAGAGACTTTGTGCAGCCTGCTGGGGTGTAGGAGGAAGCCGTTCTTCACTGGATACCTGAGAGAGAGGGCACAGCACCCGCTGTGTACAATCTCAAACCTTGAAATAATCACTCATTTTTAGCATGACATTCAGCCAGGAATCTGATTTTAAAAACCTCAGCATTAAAAAATAATCAGTTTCTATGGATGCTGCTCTATCCACATGAGAAGAAAACAGGATTTAGAGTAGGATTGTTAATTTCTTGGAGATGTAATGGTGGGTTAAGTTGTAAAAATACGTTAACAATATTTGCCCTCTGAAAAAAACCACTTCTGTTAGCATGAATTGTATAAGGTCTGTTTTGATTCCCAAATATTAGCATATGGTACATCATTACCATTTGGTGCTTCCTTCCTTTCTCCCTTCTTTCCTCTCTTCAATTCCCCTGCATCACCCCTTCTTTTTCCTCTCCCTTCTCCTCCACTCATCTTTAACTCCTTTTCAGAAGTTACTCTTTTGCATATAGTAAAAGTCTAAAGTGTTCAGTTTGATGAATTTTGACATATACATATACCCATGTGACCAGTACCCAAAATATGACATAAAATCTTTTCTTTACTTCAGAAGGATCTCTTGTGCTTCTTTTCAGTCTGGAGGCACCGATGTTCTGATTTCCATCATTAGACTGTCGCCCATTCTTCGATTTCATTTAACTATATGATATGCACCCTTTGTGCTTGACTTCTTACTTTCCATAAAATGTTTTGAAATTCTCTCCTTTTGGCGTATGAACAGTTTGATCCTTTCTATTGCTGAATAGTATTCTATTGTACAAATATTTCAAGGTTTGTTTATCAGTGTTCTTATTGAGGAACCTTTGGCCTGTTTTCCAGTTTTTAACTGTTATGACTAAAACCGTGATGAGTCTTTTTGTGGCTGTGTATTCTTTTATTTTTTCCCGGGTAAAACCTAGAGATATAATTGCTGCATGATACGATAAGTGTCTGCTTAATTTTTTTTTTTTTAGAAATTGACATATAGATCTTCAAAGTTGTTGAATTTATTTATTTTTTTATACCCTCAAGTATGAGAACTCAGAGCTCCAAATCTTTACAAACATTTGGTATTTTGGTATGTTTATTTATTTACTATTCACCTTTTAATTTCATTTAATATTATTTTTGTGGTACTGGGGATTGAACCCAGGGGCACTGTACTACTGAGCTACATCCCTAGTCCTTTTTATTTTATTATGAAACAGGGTCTCACTAAGTGGCCCAGCCTGGCCTCAAACTTATGATCCCCTAGCCTCAGCCTTCCAAGTAGCTAAGATTACAGGCTTGTAAAATGCAGGCTTATTTTTTTAATTTCAGCCACTTTGGTGCTTGTAAAATGGTATCTCATTTTTATTTATTGATTGATTTTGGTGCTGGGGATTGGAACCAGGGTACCTTGTACATGCTAAGCACACATCTACTACTGAGCTACAACCCCAAATCCAGGTATCGAATTTTAAAAATTTGCATTTCCCTGATGACTAATGATATTGGGCACCTTTTCATGCTTACTGAGAATTTGTATATCTTTAATTTACGAAGTGTCTGTTCAAGTATTTTGCCCAATTTTTATTGCATTTTTAACTTTTATTGTAGGAATGACTTACATATTCAAGATAGCATATATATATATATACATATATATTTACATATATACACATATATATTTACATATATATACATATATATATATTTACTTATATATACATATATATACATATATATATTTACATATATATATATTTTTTTTTTCATATGTAGCAGTTCACCCAGTCTGGTCATTGCATTTTCATTTCCTTCCCCATGTCTTTCCAGGAGCAAATGTTTTTGTTTTGGTAAAATACAATATATTGATTATTTTCTTTCAATATTTATGTTTTAGGTATCCTACAAAATAAATCTTTGTCTATCATGAAGTTGCAAAGATGTTTTCCGATGTTGTCTTCTAGAAGTTTTATAATTTTCTCTTAAATTTTCTAATCTATTTCTTTTTTATTTTTTTTTAATTTCTTTTACAAATTTATTTTGTAGTTGACACAAAAAAATTATACAAATGTATGGGTACCATGTGATGTTTTGATACATGTATACATTGTATATTATGTAACTTAATGTAAATATATCTATTTACTAAAATATTTATTATTTCTTTGTAGTGAACACACTCAAAATAATTTCTTCTAGATGGTTTTGAAATATATAGTATATTATCTATAGTCATCTCATTCTGCAATAGAATACCAAAATTTATTTCTCCTATGTAACTATAACTTCATATCTGTTTCAGTCAACATTCTTACTCCTGTAATACAAAATAATCAACCACACAACTTGGAGAAAGGAAGATTTATTTGCTCACGTTTTTCTCCAAAAAAAAAAATAAACTTTAGGATTTAGTCCATGTCAGGTCGGGTCTGCAGAGCTCAGGGCATGGTGGCAGGAAGCGGAGAGAGGGAGACAGCATGGCTCTACTCTCACATCATGGAAGCTGGAAGCAAGAGGAAGAGCAAGCAAGGGGATTCAAAGACAAAAGCACAGTCCCTAAGGCCACATCCCCAGCCACACCTGCCACCTCCAGCCACACCCCACCTGCTTATGCTACCACTAGTAAATCCACTGCAACACTTATGACTTGATTGTATCAACTCTGAACATTAATACATGAGCTCCTCAAGAGACATTACATATATAACCACAACAACCCATTCATCAACCTTTCCACTTCTCTGTTTCCCTCTACTCTCCCCCAGCTTCTGGTAACCATCATTCTATTGTTAACTTCTATTATTCCAGTTTGGATTAATTAGGTTTCAGTATTACAATTTTTTTGGTTCTTTTCTGTTGTGTCAGTGTGTTAGTCTACTGTTAATGCCACTCAACAATTCTTCTTTTTTTTTTTTGGTACTGAGGCTTGAACCCAGGGGCATTCTGCTTCTGAGCTACTACCCAACCCTTTTCATCTTTATTTATTTTTATTTTTAAGCAGGATCTTGCTAAGTTGCTGAGTCTGGCCTCAAACTTTGTTTCTTTTGTCTCAGTCTCACAAGTACTGAGATTACAGTCATGTGCCACCCTGCCTGGCTTTCAGTGTAGTCTTTTTTCTTTAATGTGCTTTTATTGGTGCATTGTAGTCTCACATCACAGTGAATATCAATTTGATGTTAATATACATGCACACAGCTCTTACTGTCTCCCCCACCTCCCCCTCATATGGAGTACCGAGAATGACGTTGGAATATTCTTATATGTATACATCGTTTATGATAGTAATTCCATTGATTCACTTCTTTCTTGCCCTTCCCCTTCCCCTTCCCTTAGACCACTTCCCTTGCTCCACTGAGGGTTGTCCACTATCATCTGGAGTTCCTTTTGTGTCCCCACTATACCCTAGGTTGTGCATGTTAATGAAAACATATGACCTTTCTCTTTTTGTGATTGGCTAATTTCACTTAACATAATGTTCTCCAGATCCTTCCATTTTCTTGTAAATGATGTTATTTTGTTCTTCTTTATTGGTGAGTAGAATTCCATTGTGTGTATTTCCCATAATTTTTTAATTATTATTATTTTTTATTTATTACATTTATTGGTGCATTGTAGTTATACATTTTGATAAGTGTCAGGGTTCAGAAACATGCATGCGCACATTGCTCATTTAGCCCTCCCTCAAATCCCACCCTATTCTCTCCCCCTTCCCTCCTTTCTGGGCTCAGTATAGTGATTGACTCTGATAAGTTTGTGTATACACATTGTGTGCATTAGTGTATTTACCTCTTCCCCCCTCCCATCTCCCTCAGTTAGGTCCCCTTGTTGCTCATCTAAAGTTTTCCCCTTTGTCTGGAGTTCCTTCTAAATTCCATTCTCCCTAGCTTCCACATATTAGGGAGAACATCTGACTTTTCACTCTTTGTGACTGACTAATCTCACTTAGCATAATAGCCTCCAGTTCCTTCCATTTCCCTGCAAATTATGTAATTTTGTTCTTCTTTATGACTGCATAAAATTCCATTGTGTACGTATCCCATAGTTTTGTGATCCATTCATCTGTTGATGGACACCTTGGCTGGTTCCAAAGTTTGGCAGTTGTGAATTGTTCAGCTATAAACATAGATACACGTGCATTAGTCTGGTAATTTGGCTTCAGTTCTTTTGGGTAGATGCCTAGAGGTGGTATTAGTGGGCCATATGGTAGGTTCATTCCCATTCTTCTGAGGATCCTCCACACTGTTTTCAAAAGTGGTTGCACTAATTTGAAATTCCACCAACAGTGTATTAGAGTTCCTACTTCTCCACATCCTCACCAGCACTTGTTGTTGTTTATGTTTTTAATGATTGCCATTCTAATTGGGGTTAGGTGAACTCTCAGGGTAGTTTTGATTTGTATCTCTCTGATTGCTAATGATGTTGAACATTTTTTCATATATTTATGGGCCATTTGTATTTCTTCTTCTGTGAAAAGTCTATTTAGTTCACTTGCCCATTTTTTGATCGGATTATTTGATTTTTTAGTGATGATTTTTTTAAGTTCTCTGTATATTCTAGATATGAGTCCTCTATCAAAGGAGTAGCTGGCAAAAATCTTCTCCCATTCTTTGGCTCTCTGTTGAGGTTCTTGATTGTTTCCTTTGCTGCACAAAAGCTCTTCAGTTTAATGCAATCCCACGTATTGATTCTCATTTTACTTTCCTGTGCCTTTGGGGTCTTGTTGAGGAAGTCTTTACCCGTGCCTATGTGTTGAAGTGTTGGACCTATGCCCTCTTCACGTAGCTGCAAGGTCTCTGGTCTGATTTCTAGGTCTTTGATCCATCTTGAATTGACTCTTTTACAAGGTGAGAAAGTGGGGTTTATTTCTATCTTTCTGCATATGATTAGCCAGTTTTGCTAGCACCATTTGTTGAAGAGGCTATCCTTTTTCCATTGGGTGTCTTTAGCCCCTTTGTCAAAATTGAATTCGCTGTAGGTATGTGGGTTTGTTTTTGAGTCTTCTATTCTGCTCCATAGGTCTATGTGTCTGCTTTTGTTCCAGTACCATGCTGTTTTTAATACTGTAGTTTTGTAGTATAGTTTGAAGTCAGGTATTGTGATGCCTCCTGCATGGTTCTTGTAGCTGAGAACTACTTTGGCTATTCTGGGTTTTTTGTTGTTCTAAATGAATTTAAGGACAAATTTTTCTGTCAGTGAAGAATGACTTTGGTAATTTAATGGGCATTTCATTGAATCTGTAGATCACTTTTGGAAGAATGGCCATTTTGATGATATGTATTCTGCCTACCCAGGAGCATGGGAGATCTTTCCATCTTCTAAGATCTTCTTCAATTTCTTTTTTCAGTGTTTCATAGTTTTCCTCGTAGAGGTCTTTTACCTCCTTGGTTAGGTTTATTCCCAAGTATTTTATTTGTTTTGGGGGATATCATGAGTGGAAATATCTTCTGGATTTCTTTTTCAGTGGATTTATGGTTGGCTACAGAAAAGCTTCTGATTTTTTAAGATTGATTTTGTATCCAGACACTTTGCTGAATTTGATGATCAGTTCTATGAGCCTTTTGGTTGAGTTTGTTGGATCTTCTAAGTATAATATCATGTCATCTGCAAATAGAGATAGTTTCAGTTCCTCTTTTCCTATTTGTACTCCTTTTATTTCCTTTCTCTTGCCTTATTGCTCTGGCTAGAGTCTCAAGTACTATATTGAAAAGGAGTGGTGATAGCAGACATCCTTGTCTTGTTCCTGTTTTTAAGGTGAACTCTTGAAGTTTTTTCCCATTCCCCACAGTTGGATGTGGGCCTATTGTTTATTGCCTTTATGATGTTGAAGTATGTTCCTTCTATTCTGATTCTCTGCAGTGTTCTTACCATGAATGGGTGTTGAAATTTGTCATATGCTTTTTCAGCATCAATTGAAATGATAATGTGATTTTTGTCTTTAGTTCTGTTTATGTGGTAGATTACATGGATTTTTTTTCGTATGTTGAATCAGCTTGCATCCCTGCGATGAACCCAACTTGGTCATGATGTATGATTTTCATGACATGGTTTTGCATACAAGATGCTAGTATTTTGTTTAGAAATTTTGCATCTAAGTTCATCAACAATAAAATTCTGTATTTTTCTTTTCTTGAGCTGTCTTTGGTTTTGGTATTAGTATGATGTTGGTTTCATAGAATGTATTTGGGAGAGTCCTGTTTCTTTCTATTTCATGAAATAGATTGAGGAGTCTTGGGATTAGTTCTTCTATAAAGGTTTTATGAAATTCACCTAGGAAACCATCTGGATCTGGGCTTTTCTTTGATGGTAGGCTCTTTATTGCTGCTTCAATCACTTTAAATGCTATCGGTCGATTTAAATTTTCTTTTTTTTTTTTTTTGCGGTACTGGGGATTGAACGCAGGGGCGTTCTACCTCCGTGCTATGCCCCCGGCCCTATTTTTTATACTTTATTTTGAAACC
>PVJS01053664.1:0-13217 GCA_004027185.1 Glis glis
GGCAAGGGAAGTGGTACAAGAGAAGGGGAAGGGCAAGAAAGAAGTGAATCAGTGGAATTGTTATCATAATGTGTACATGTGAGAATAAACCAACATTATTCTCAGTACTTCATATGGCTGGGGGGGAGGTGGGGGGGACACTAAGAGCTGTGTGCATGTATATTAATATCAAATAGATATTCATTGTGATGAGACTCCAATGCACAAATAAAAGCATGTTAAAAAATTTAAATCTTAAGTCTAAGGATAAATGTGAGAGGAGCATGTTTCTTCTTCCTTTGTTGCTACATTTTTTCCATGCAAAATGGAGAAAACCACTGGGGCATTGTTTGAAACTCTTCACTTTTACAATTAAAGGCAATGTTTGGATGGAGACATAACCAAGGACCAAGGGATGCCCAAGCCACACCCACACAATCACACTATACCCTTCCGCCTGCCTTCTCCAGCCCCTCCTGAGGGAGCTCCATATAACCAGAGTGGTAAGTGAAAAACTAGGGTAATGGGATTAGAGATGTAGGTTGGATGGTAATTGTAATAAAAATCTCATCCTCATGTTGTTTCCTATTTGGGTTACAATTAAACAAATATAATGAATTTTCTGCTTTAGCCAGAAAAATTGCAGATTTAGCTTTCTGGAACAGATTCTAATTGCATTAGAAATAAAGATGAGAATGTAATTTGGAGAAGAAAAGAAAAAAAAAAGATTTGAATTCAATGGAAAAATTAACTATTCACGAACTTGAAATAGGGGTTGGAGGAAGCTGGTGTCTTCACAAAGGCACCTATAGGATAGCTCTACTTGAAAAGTGGCCCTCATGGAACCCTGGTACATTTCTATATAACCCAGGGGTAGAAAAAAAACATTTGGATAGTGCTGCACTACGAGATTATAGTAGTATTGGGAACTACCTTTCATAGTTCTTAGCTCAGATGGATTCCTGAAACAAAAAGCAGATTAACAAGAGAAAAGCAAACAAATTTATTAACATGTATACTTGGCAATGCCCAGGTAATGTGTACTTCCCAAAGAGGTGGCTTAGAAATACAGTTTATATAGAATTTTTTATAAAGAAAAGTAAAATTTTAGAGAAGTAACAGGACAAAAGAAAAGGACAATGACAGAAAGCTGTGGAAAGACAAATAAGTTTGGGTTTACTACATAGATTCCTCTGGTGCCACTTCAGGCTGCTAAGGGTCAAAAGTCTTCAGTGGCCAACTTTCGTCCCTAGCAGAGAGAGGAAGATGGAGACTTTTGCCTGTGTTATTTTTGTTCTGTTTTTAGTCAAATGGGAAAGAGAATAGAGTTTCCTTCTCATTGGCATTGAAATGAAAATAATCTTTAAGCCAATGTGGCACATTTGGGGATGGCATCCCCTACAGTCACTGCTGGGTGAGGCTGTAGCCACCTGACAAGTATTACAGACACCAGAGAGCACAGCCTACACAGATAAGGCACAAAAGAATAACCCTCCAGGATCAGACAGCACTTCAAACATTCCACTGCTACAGGTTCCACCTAGAGATATGGACACAAATCCTAACACTGACTTGCTCACCTTGAGAACTCATGTAAACAACTTTTCTGAACCTTGGTTCTTCATTTATAACAACACCTACTGAGAGGACCATGGTAAAGGGAAAGTTAGAAAAGCACTAAATACCATATCTAAACAGCTGTACTCAATAAATATTGACTGGTAATTATATTATTTTGCTAGTTTTATCAGGAACAGAAGCACTGTTTGGGTAAAAGAGAAGTGACTCTTCACTTACCTTGTAATTTAAAATCATTATAAAAAATCTATTCTCTGTGTCAAAAAGTCCAAAATCATGTCACGGTCTTTCGGTTCCCTGACTTTGTTTTAACCTTTCCCTCAACTGGTCTGTAATATAGAGGTATTTACTCTTGATGATCTAAGATCTTTGTTTTAGCCATGTGTCTGTTATCTGAGAGTCAAGCTTCTGCTTTTTAATTGGGGGGGGCACAGTGGATAAAAGATGGCATATAAAAGCCCTTATGCTGTCTGTGCTCTTATATGCTTTGAAGTTTCTTTTCTGAAGTTGTTTAAGCTCTTTGAATCTCTCACTCTAAGGACTCGTGAGAAACAGTATAGGATGTTCTAGTCTGACTTAATAATAAACTCTCTGTTTGAGGCCAGATCCAAAGCACTGCTCCTCCTCGGTGCAATGTCTGTACTGCATCTTCAATGCCCATCCTGCTAAACATACCTTATGAGCACCAGTCTTCAAAGAGCATCCTTGCTCTTCACTGGGATTCTGTTGGTATAATTCACTGAGAATAAAAACTGCTAGTATATTAAAAAGTCATATGTTTGCAGTTGGAAACAATCTTGAAGATTGCAAACATAATAACTCCTAAAAAGTAAAGCCCAGAAAGGTGATAGAAAGTTAGATACACATCTAATCTGTTAAAGCCAAGACTAGAACCCAATCTCTTCATTTTGGGTTCAGGGCCCTTTAGACAGGATTTCCTCTTCCCACTGAAGACTCATTGGCTTCCCATTTGCACATGGAGCCTTGGAATAACCGTTGGCCATGTCTGTGTTCACAGTGGCCTTGGAGGTAGAGGAACCCAGTGACTTTTCAGTCAGCTCCTCCTCTTTATCCTGACATTTCCCAGAGAGCTAAGGGGTCGTAGCTCCAAATTATTCATCAAAATGTAAAAGGACAATTTGAATTTTGGCCACCACATGGCAGGTTAAAAGCCTAGAGGTATATTTTCCCTGCTCTCTTCAGGGTGCTAATCAGCAGATAGCCTTTGAACTGCAGCGGTTTGGATCCCTGCAGGCCTCTGCCACTAGCTGTGACTATAGATGTTTTGAAGTAAAGAAAGCCTCTCTCTTTGCTTCTGAGAATCAGGAATTCCCAGAAATGGGGAGTCTGTTTCCTGAGGAGCCTGCTCTCCTGACTTCATTCTGAGAGAATATAGAGACCCTCTCACTGAGAGGGAAGCTAGGAAAAGGAAAGGGACTTTGAAAAAAAAAAAAACAGAGAAATCAACACTAAAGCAAAAAAAAAAGGCATAGGAATGTAGGAGACCAGAATATGCCACCCCAAAATATGGATATTTGGCATAGGGATATTTCAAGCTGATTATTTTGAAAAACATCATTTTGAGCAGATACAGGAAAAGCTCTGGTGACAGACCATGATTCCCCTTTGTAAGGAAAATTTACATTTATAAAGGAAATCTTTATTCATAAAGGCATCGCTCTTTCAGTACCAGGAGACTATTATTAATGGAAATGCTATCTTAAATCTGCCTTATCTTACCCTTAAATCTCCTTAAATCCTACCCCTGTTTACCATACTTTTCTTGGTTACTGCCTCATAACTTGTTTTCCCAACCCAAAGCCCCAAAGTTCCTTTCCTTTGTTGAAATTTAAACCCAAGTTTTGTCCACCCCTTTGAGTTAGTCATTTCTGAGTTTTTCCCATATGTATGAGATATACATGTTAATAAACTTCTGTTTGATCCTCTCTTATTAATCTGCCTTTTGTTAGAGAGACCCAGTCAAGAACCTAGAAGTATAGAAGGAAAGTGTTTTCTTCCTCCCATATAGGAGAAAGGAGAGAAAATGGCTATATAGAAATGGGGAAATAAGAAAGTTGAAAACTAGAAGTGGGAGCTGATGAGATTCACATGGCAGGAAGAGTATCAATGACAAGGGAACTATGAGAGATGACATCTATTCCACAGAAAGACCATCAGCAATATTATAGGTCACACCAGTCAAGGTGACAGACAGTCCAGCCTTCTAGACAGAAAGAAGTGGCACATCTAACCTTCCCTGGTTGGACAATCCTGAGCCCTTCTCTGAGTGAGGAGGTATGGGATGGTGCAAAACACGTGGGATTGCTTCTAGATCCCTAAATAATAGCACCCAGTACATCATAGTTATAATCTCCCTGTAACAGTGGTTGCTCCTTCAGGGGTTGCCTTTAGCAGAGTTGTTTCCCTTCCCTTTGCCTGGCGTTCTAAATTCTAAAGAAAAGCTACACCTAAATGATTAATATGTTAACTGCTAAGTAATCTGTCTTCAGATTTACAGTACAAGAGCATCTGGTGACCTTTAGAGAACATCAGAATGTGTAACATCCTTCCTTATTCTTTAATTCTGTGTATCAATTAACAAAAAGTATGTAAATTGCTGTGATGTTTAACTTGCAGAAAAGTAATATGTAACTGCCTCAGGAGGTCAAGTTGATTGTGATATTCCAGCCAGAGGAAAAAAATTAAATAAGATGTGATGCGAGCCTGGATGACAAAACTTCCTTGCCCATTGTCCCACTGCGCCTTCTTTCCCTCTGTATAAAAGCCTTTTTGTGTACCTGAGTTGCCCACAATGGCACTTTGAAGACAATAGCCCCCTCAGTCTCCTCAGGGCCAGTCCTTGAATAAACCTGCTCTCCTTCCCACTAACTCTTGGCTCTCAACTATTGGCTTTTTAGTAGTGAGTGGACAGACTTGGGTCCTGTAACACCTCTCCAAATGTCAAATGTCATTTGAGATTGTCTTGAGACATCAGTTCTCAAGGAGGAGCTATCGTACCTCTTACCCATTCATTTAGAACAGAGGCAAGGGAGGCAGAACAGAAATTTGGGAGTAGAAGATTGCAGTGACACATTTACATGAAAATGAGTCCTTCTGTTCCCAAAGTGTGTGACTATGTGTGTGGGAGGACGACTCCAAATGCCAGGTCGGGCTTTCCTAAGCACTATCTAGGAACATATAACTCACATGTTCAAGCCTGTTTCCCTATCAAAAAGAATGGAAAATCTAAGAGAAAAAGCATAAGAGAATAACCTTTCTGGATCAAACACAATACTTCAAATATTCTATTGCTACAAATTCCACCTACATTCACAAAAGCTTCTAGCTGTCATATTTTCAGATTCAATTTTCACTCCTAAAGTATAAAAATAAAGAGAAAAATCCTTCTAAGCACCAACTCAACTTCTTGTTCCTTTCTTCCAAATAACTCTGCACACCAGAGGAATTTTTTGAACTTGGAGCTTTGGTTCATAATCCTCCTAGAAGTAGGTTGGGTTTTTATATTTAATTTCAGGATTTTGTAGCCTGATAATTATGTGTGTAATTAGCTGCCATATACCTAATCTAAATGTCTTTAAGCTCTTAAATAAAAGTTCACCTATAGTACAAAGTGAAGAAACTCTTTCTAGTATCCCCATCTTAAAATAAAGGGTTTGGTATACTTTGGTGTATATACAAATTGGCTGCCTACTGCCTAAAAACTAATGAATGTCCCTTTTCCCTTTGTTTTCTTCTGCTATGAAGGACAAACAGCCAGAATATTCACCTTTCCAATCTCCCTTGCAGCTAGGGGTAGCTGTGATCCTCAAAGAGGTTTTCCCTCCCTAAATATAAAGAGAAAACCTCAAAAGGAGAAGGACAAGGGCACTTTCCCCTCTTCCTGCCTGGAATTCAGAAAAAGTTGCCCAGAGGCATTTTACAGTTATGAGAATGGAACAAAGGAGGAAAAGCACCAGATTGAAAGAGACTGGGTCTGATGCCACTGGGCCAATGGCCACCACACCACCCTTGGACTGCTTCAGAGAGATAGAAAAGAAAAGTGCTTTTCCTATTCTACTCTCACATAGTCACTCAGCACTTCTGATACCAGATTCTCCAGCAGACACCAGCTGGATGTCCTACAGCTCAATTCATTTCCAACATTATCTATCTGAAGATAGCATCAGGTTAAGGGCTTACTCCCACAAAACTGCCCCCTACTTCAGATGCCAAACATAAGCCCCAAGTGTGACCTTTACTTCGGACAAACTAACTGTAAATCAGGGTTGCCATAATACCTCCTCCCCCACCACCTTGGATTCAACTGATTTACTAGAGTTGCTCAGAGTACTTGGAGAAACATTTTACTTATATTTACACACTTATTGTAAAAGATATTGCAAAGGATACAGATGAACAGCCTAATGGAAAGATGCACAGAACAAAACGCGTGGGAAGGGGAGCAGAGCTGCTATGCCCTCTCTGCGTACACCACCCTCCAGGCACCTGCAAGTGCCATTTAGAAGCTCTCTAAACCCTGTCCTTGTGGGGTTTTAGGGAGTCCTTATTACGTAGGCATGATTAATTAAATCACTGGCCTTTGGTGGTTAACTCAACATTAAGCCTCATTCCCCTTCCCAGAGGTCAGAGATCAGAGGTGGGAGATCCTGCTGAAAGTTCCAGTCCTCTAATCACATGTTTAGTTCCCTTGGCAACCAGCCCCCATCCTAAGGCTACCCATGACTGCCCAGCCTTCAGTTACCTTGTTAGTATGCAAAAGGACACATCACTTTGGAGATCACAAAGGTTCTAAAAACTATGTACAAGGAAACTGGGATGAAGACCAAATACATATATCTTATTATGAGTCTCAATATCATTCTGCCTTTCTCCAGACTTCTTGGAACATGAGAAAAATTAAGTTACTGGTTTAAGCCACTATAGCATAAGTGAAAAATTTTTTGAAAGACTTTAAAATGAGCAGTTGTCATCAGTGGAAAACTAGGTATAATCTAGTATACTCTTCCAGGTTATCTGATTCTATGGGGTCTCTGCACATTTCAGTGTTGTTGAGCTATTTTACAACTCTTAAATTAAATGTAACTGCCAGCAATGCAAACGACTCTTGTCCATAAACATGCAAATGAATTCTGTCTGGCAGAGGTGCCACTGATCTCCCACAGTTTTGCTCTACTAAGCAAATTCATTTTAGTATTCCTAATTACCTGTGAAGATGCTCTTTGGATTGTCCCTTGAATTAATTGTAATATCTTACTGGCTCCCTCTTTAATTAATGAGTTAAATAAAATCTTTGGCATATGTTCATTCTATATTGGTATAAAAGTCATAATTTTACCCCTTTAAAAATATTTCTCACTTTCATTGACATTATGTACATATGTGAAAATACCAATGTCAATTTCAAAACCCAGTATGGGGGCGGGGATTGGAGAGGGAGCTGGAGGGGATCTCACCAAGAGCTGTGTGAATGTATGTCACTATCACTATGAACTACATTATGATGTGAGACTATAATGTACCAATAAAAGTATAAAAAATAAGCAAAAAAATTCCTTAAGCAAGGGTTTTACATTATTTGTAGTCTTCCTAAAATATGTAGTCTTAATTGATGCATATATACCTAGAATGGTTGTCTACAAGTAAACTGCTACAAAGGAGAAAAATATATATCTTTTCCTTCAATAACCAATAGGCAACCAACATCACCTTCTAAAAGTCACAATCCACTGGGAATGGCGGTACACACCTGTAATACCAGTACTTGGGAGACTGAGACAAGAGGATTGCAGGTTTGAGCCAGCCTTAGCAACTTAGTGAGACCTTATTTCAAAATAAAATATAAAAAGGGCTGGGGTTGTAGCTCAGAAGTAGAACGCCTTTGGGTTCAATCCCCAGTACAAAAAAAAAAGTCACAATTCAAGGATCTAATTCTTACAAATGTTTTTCTCCTACTAATCTGAATTTGAAAATGAAAGAACAGGGAAAAATTTTTACTTTCCTCTCTCAACTTGGTGTACTGCAGAGATCCAGAAAATGGACATAGTAAGAATTCTTACCTTCTGCTAGCTTTTTATCAGTTGCCCTAGACCTCAACTGCAGTTTCTGGGGTGAATAAAGTATCCCAGACTTCTGTTATCCTTTTGTGGTCACTAGAAACAGAAATAAATAATATAAATTATTATAAATTATAAAGTAATATTATATATTATTATTTATTAATGTTTTATATTATTATATATTAATTTTATATATTAATATATTATTGTATATTATATATGAAAGAATATATATGTGTATATATATATTTTTTCCCAGGTTCTCAGTTGGAAAAGACAGATTAACAAAGGAAAGCATACAAGGTTGCTTAATATAAATGTTACATGACACAAGAGCCTACGTAAGGAAATGAAGACCTGAAGAAATGGAAAATCTTAGTGTGTTTATATTAGGTTTGACAAAGAGTGGAAGTTACAGAAAAAATGTGATGGGGCAAAGGAGTATAAGCGAAGGATAGCAAGCTGGGGATTTAGCAAGGCCTGTGCATTCAGATTCTCCTTGGCATCCCTCCATCTTGGAGATGGGGATCCTTTCCTCCCAGTATAGGGAGGTTTCCTTTCACCTGAGCCTTATGATCTAATTCAGGGCAAGTTTGCAGAGTCCTTCTTATACCTGCCATTACTCAAATCCCTCCAGCTTAAAATATTCAATATGTTGAGGTGTCATATTTTGGGGTATGTCCTGAACCCTATTACTGGTACCCAGGCAAGAGCTGAAGCCACCACCACAGAAAAGCGTAGCAAGTGAAATGACTCATTCTAGCAGACCCCGATTGAACCAGTATCGTCTGGATTTACCACACATCACTTTCTCCCTGTTCATCATCCCCCAAAGTAGAGAATGAGCATGGCCAGTTACTCAAAAGGAGTGGGTTTCCTTACAAATTTCTGAAGTACTTTGGTAGAAGAGGAAATTAGCTATAATAAAATCTTGAGCCTATATGGCTTTTACTTATCTTGTAGGCACTGAATATTGAAGGTTTGGTTTCAGGGTAAGTTTGCACACCCTAAAAGAACAGAAGCATTATTCCTATTCTATCAGCTCTATTTCTCCACCCATAGCAAGAGAGCCCCTAAAGGAGAAGAAAGGCTAATCAGGGTTCAATCCCTTTGGTCTCTGTTTTAGGAAAAAAAAGTTCAAGTGTCTTTCTTCTTTTTCTTTGTATTATTTGTCTAGTCCTCTAGAGCCCCAGCATGTGCCATATCTTTTCTTGATGGAAGTCCCTGGAGGGCTAGGACATGTCTTTTGATGGATCTCATAAAGCATCCAGCACACTGGGGGCATTTCATTTGAATTAAAGAGCATACTGGTAATTGGAATAAGAAATTAGCATTTTTCTTTCTCCCAGGGATTTCTCTGCAATGGTCCCTGGAGATGGCCTAAGTTATATCCTAATCAGCATGGGGACATTTTTCATGAGGCTATTAGACTCTGTCATATTCTACCTCATCCCCATCTGACCTTCAGGAGGCTCTGTAGGGAATGGAAGTCCATTGTCTGTGTTTAAAGATGTACTCTCTTGTGTATTAGCATGTTAAAGGTTGGTGCCAGTCCAGAAAGTACTTTCTAGAGAGTTGAGTAAACAAAAGATGAGGTTTGAAAGTCTGTATCTTAACATTTGAAATTGAATATTTCAAATTCAAGATGCTATTTAAGCCTAGGCATACTGGATATAAAAGACAATCAAAAACTTCCCTGAGAGAAAGGATGCTTTAAAAAAAGGTCCTTACTCCCAAAGATGTGGATTCTAAAATAACCCTTTACTAGCTGAGTCAGAAGTACTTTAATTGGAAATTAAGTTAAGCTTTTAAGGTGCTTGTAACTGAGTGATGGTAAAATGGTCCAGCACAGGGTGTTGGAGTCAGATAAACAGAATTGTTATGGGGGAACAAAATATGTCACTCCAAAATATGAAGAATTGTTGAGCTGAAGACAATTAGGAAGAAGCAGAGACAGGAAAGCCCTCTGCCCTCCCCCTATTTGCCTAGAAGCAGGACATAGATTTACAAAGACAAGAGGTATCCTGACCCCCTTTCTACCTGGGAAAACAAAGGTTACCAATGCAGACAACTTTAGACCCGGCCAGCCTGGAATTGGTACCAGAAGAATCTACATTGATATACTTTGCTAACTAACCTTTATTTCCCAAAAGTTGCTGCTCCAAGAGGATCAAAGTCCTTTTCTTTTATCGTGTCACTTCTCTAAAAGTATACTGTTCTTTGTCTAAAATGCTGTATAAACTAGAACTAAAAGCCACCTTTCTGAGAACTACTCATTCTCTGGGTCTCTCTCATGTATATATGAAATACACATATTTAAAATTTCTACTCCTCTGATAGAGAAGTAATATGTAGAATATACAATGTATTTAAAACACTTAACACTAAAAAAAAAAAACCAAATAACCCAATCAAGAAATGGGCAATTGAACTGAATAGACACTTCACAAAAGAAAAAATACAACTGGGCATGGTGGTGCATGCCTGTAATCCCAGTACTTGGGAGGATGAGCCAGGAGTATTGCAGGTTCGAGGACAGCCTCAGCAAGTAGTGAGACTCTCATCAACCTAGCGAGACTCTTCTTCCAAATAAGAAATAAAATCCAGCTGGGGGTGTAGCTCAAAGGTAGAATGCCTCTGGGTTCAATTCCCAGTACCACACACAAAAAAAGAAGAAATACAAATGACCAATAAATACATGAAAAAAAATGTTCAACATCATTAGCAATCAGGGAGATGCAAATCAAAACTACACTGAGATTCCATCTAACTCCAATCAGAATGGCAATCATCAAGAAGTCAAATAACAAAAAATGCTGTCAAGGATGTGGAGAAATAGAAACTCTACTATAGTGTTGGTGGAATTGCAAATTGTTGTTGGTGGGATTGCATAGTCCAGCCGCTATGGAGATCAGTGTGGAGATTCCTCAGAAAATTGGGAATGGACCCACCATATGATCCAGCTGTACCACTCCTGGGCATCTTTCCAAAGGGACTGAAATCAGAATATTATAGCAAATATATGCACATCCATGTTTATAGCAGCACAAGTCACAATAACCAAATTACGGAACCAACCTAAGTGTCCATCAATGGATGAATGGATTACAAAATTATGGGATATACATACAATGGAATTCTACTCAGCAATAAAGAAGAACAAAATTATGTCATTTGCAAGAAAACAGATGGACCTGGAGAACATCATGTTAAGTGAAATTAGCCAGTCACAGAAAGTGAAGGTCATATGTTTTCTCTCATATGAGGAAGCTAGGGAGTAATCTGGATACCAGAGGGACTTCAGATAATGGAGGAGAAACTCCAGTGGAGCCAGGAAGGTGATCTAGGGGAAGGGAAAGGGGGAGAGGGAGGATCAATGAAGGAATTACTTCAATTGACATACATATGTGAAATTACCAATGTCAGTCTCAATATCCTGTATGGAGAAGGGGGGAGTGGTGAGGGAGCCAGGGAAAAACTCATCAAGTGCTGTATGCATGTATGTCACTATCACTGTGAACTACATTATGATGTGAGACTATAATGCACCAATAAAAGTACAAAAATAAGAAAATAAAACTTCTATCTTTCCCTTGTCGATCTGTTTTTTGTTACAAGTATCTAATCCAACTAAGAACTTCTGAGAGTTGAAGACAAAAATTATTTTCTTCCCTACATTTGAGTTAGATACCTAAGGAGCTTGACAGGATGCCCGGCAGGTAGCACCTCGCATATGGTCATCATTGATGAGGCCACCAAACATCTATCTGGCTTCTACGACCGCACTTTTGAAGGCTGGTGGCCTGAACTTAGCCTGTGGGATTAATTAGATGAAAGGGGACTTTTAAAAAAGGAGCTGGGAAGACAAAAGGCACTGTAATCAATTTGAGAAAAATAAAATGAGTGCAAGGACTTTGTCTGAATTACTCTTGCATGAAGAGGAGAAAATATGGGTTATTTCTTAATGCTCATAAGTTTATAATTGCGACAGACTTCTGTAACAAAAGAGATTAACAACAGAAAAGCAAGCAAGTTTATTAATGTGTGCAATGCACATCATGCAGTAGGGAGTAAAGTAACTTGAGGCAGAGGGTTAGGAATCTGGCTTCTATAGTGAGGCTAACAAAGAATGATAAATTCTAGAGAGGTGATAAAACAAAGTAAAAACAGTTCCAGAGCCGGGCGTGGTGGTGAACGCTTGTAATCCCAATACTTGGGAGGCTGAGACTAGAGGATCCAGGTTCATGGCCAGCCTCAGCTACTTAGTGAGGCCCTCCACAACTTACTGAGACCCTGTTTCAAAATAAAGAATAAAAAATAGGGCTGGGGGTGTAGCCTGGAGGTAGAAGCCCCTGAGTTCAATCCCCAGTGCTGCAAAAAATATATATATATATTCCAGGCTTCCAGAGGCAGGAAACAGTGGGAAGAGGTCAAGTCTACCCCCAGATGCCATCCTCCTCTAGTGCCATCTCTGAGCTGATACCGGTTGTAAAAAAGAATTCAAATCCTGTCTTTAGTTGGGGGTGGGGAATAGGAAGACCTTCCATCTTTAGAAGTCTCTGTCTTGTTTTTAGGCAAAAATAGAGGGAAAGTGAAGAGCTGCCCTGCATCTTAATTGTCTTCAGCTCAACGATCCTTCATGCTTCGGGAGGCATATTTTGGTTTCCTTCAGTATTTCTAGGGCCCAGACAGTGGCTGGCAGATAGAAGTCATTCCATAAATATGTGTTGAAGCAATGAAAGAACAAGCAGCAGCATGTCCATCTCCTTCCCCGGTGTTTCTGAGCACTCTGGGGGAGAAGGGTGCTTTCCTTTTCGCAGGGAGGGTCACTGGCTCACTCTGAGCTCCAGCACAAGTAGTCACCACTCCGGCCGCTCTTCCTCTCTTGATCCTTGTCCACCAAGAATGAACACTGTTCCCTTTCTCTGTGAGCCCCTCTAGCATCACTAACACAAGGCTGGTGTGTGAAGTCCGTCTTTTAGTAATAGTAGAGGAAGGAGGATCAGAGCACAGGTCAGGAAAACATCCCCGTTGGAAATTTGGCTTCTAGATGATTCCAGCCATGGGGATTCCATTTTGAACAGTTCTTTCCCAAGCTCTAATATCCCATCAGGTGCTTGGGGCTGGTTTTCTCATATCCTTTCTCCCTGGAGTTCAGGGAATTTCTGGTCTTGGATCCCACACTGACAGATTGGGGGTGGCAGAAGTAGGTGGAAGACAGTCATGGTGGTGCATGCCTATAATCCCAGTACTTGGGAGGCTAAGACACGAGGATCATATGTTTGAGGCTATCCTCAGCAATTTAGCAAGACTCTGTTTCCAAATAAAAAATAAAATTAGGCTGGAGGTGTAGCTTGGTGTAGCTTGGTGGTAGAATGCCCCTGGGTTCAATCCCCAGTACACACACACACACACACACACACACACACACACACACACACACACCAGAAGTAGGTGGGGAACTCAATCCTGTTCAAGCAGGGAAGGCCCCCTTTCCATAATCCTTCTCTTCCAAACTATACCAAAGCCTTGTTTTTCCAAACCAAGAGGGCCATTAACCTGTCTCTTAAACAAAATAGCCAT
>PVJS01053665.1:0-13215 GCA_004027185.1 Glis glis
AGGGAGAGAGAGAGAGAGAGAGAGAGAGAGAGAGAGAGAGAGAGGAGAGATAAATCACGCGCGCCCGCGCATGTGCGATGAGGCTGGCTGCGAACTCGGATCCTCTGGTCTCCGCCTCCCAAAGTACTGGGATTACAAGCGTGCGCCACCACGCCCGGCCTCATTATTTATTTTGATGCTCAAATTATCTGAGATTTGACCAGGGAAGCCCTGTGTCCTTTTAACGGTTCCTGTTATTCTTTGAGCACTCTCTGCTATGGCCACAAGATGTTCCAGGCTTTTCTTATATTTTCCTGCCCCAGCCCTGGAGTCAGCAGATTCTCCAAGAAGCCCTCGTTTCTTAACATGGATGCTGGGTGAGCTCGTTCATACAGGGGCCATGTGATGCCCCACCCCCTCTTTTATCAAGATAATTTGTGGCATTCTCTACTTCCTAAAATAAAATAGGCATATAATCTACATACATAGTTTTAAAAAACTCTAAATTCTCTCTAGAGCAGAAAAATAAGGAACCATTTTTTTATAATAAAATACTATACATTTCAATGAAAAATACATTGGCACTGTTACACCATGACATGATGAAGCCATCAGATACTGGCACCTACCTATAACTAGTAACTTTGGCTATAAGAAAAGTAAGAGAGATGGGCATGGTGGCTCATGCTTGGAATACCAGTACTTGGGAGGCTGAGACCAGAGGATCTGGGTTTGTGGCGAGCCTCAGCTACTTAGTGAGGCCCTCTGCAACTTAGTGAGACCTGTTTCAAAATGAAGGATAAAAAATAGGACTGGGGGTGTAGCTCGGAGGTAGAATGTCCGTGGGTTCAATCCCCAGTACTGCAAAAGAAAAAGTAAGAGAACACTTGATTAACCATTGTAGTCTCTCCTTCTATTTAATGTTGCTCTATATTGGACATTGTAGACTATTTTCATATATAATCACTGGGTGTCATATGGTTGATACAAATACCAGGCGCCACTGTGCCATCAGCAGCATGAAGTTTCTGAAATATTACATGGCTTCAGTAAAATTCCAGAAAAGAGGGCAACGTGTAATGTTTCTTCTATTGACACCTCTTTTACATCCCTGGAAAATTGTGTCACTCAACTTCAATCATGAAAACAATCCTTTCAATTTCCATGTAGTGTGAAGTCTACTCCATGTCATGTACAGATGCTTCGTGTCATGTGTAAACAGATCTTTCACGCTCACGAAGGCGTGGCGAGACTGCCCGTGGGGCCTGGCTGTCTGTCTGGCATCCCAAGCCCCTGCCCACTGCATGCCAGTCACACCCGCCATTCAGTGTGACAATGACAGACGCCCCAGAAATTCCCCAAGCCCCCCCTAGGTGGCAGTGCCAGGCTCACTGAGACCAGGGACGCACCTGGATGAGGAGAGACATGCTCATCTCTCTTCCTGAAGAGAAGCAAACACTGTTGACATTGCTTGAATGAATTTGGTTTTTAGCACATTCCAGAATACTGTCTAGAATTCTGTCTAACACCTGTGTTTGCCCGATTCCCACGTTTCTTTCTGACTCAGAATGAGCCTGGTCTCTCTCCCTGGCTGGTGGGGAAGCAGCCTGGGTTTGGGCTCACTGCCTCTGGTGGCCCAAGCGCACACACAGAGGGTGTCACGGGAGGGTTTGTGACCTCTGGAACACACCGCCATCCTGCAGGCAGCCTTGTCCTAACGTGTCGCCACTGGACGGCATGTAGAACATCGGCAGACCTAAGCAGAATTCTCAGGGGTCATCAGACAGATGCCTCCATTGTACAGATGAGGAAACTGAGGCCCAGGGCGGGAAAGACGTGGCCAAGCCATAGAGAGTCGAGAGACTAGTTGGGCCTAGGGTGGAAGAAGTTGGTACCAAAGAAACAAATCTAGGCCGGGCGTGGTGGCACATGCTCGTAATCCTAGTACTTGGGAGGCGGAGACCGGAGGATCCGGGTTCGCGGCTAGCCTCAGCTAGTTAGTGAGGCCCTCCGCAACTTCGTGAGACCCGGTTTCAAAATAAAGTATAAAAATAGGGCCGGGGGTGTAGCTCAGAGGTAGAACACCCCTGGGTTCAATCCCCGGTACCGCAAAAAAAAAAAAAAAAAAAAGAAAGAAATCTTAGCGACGGGAAAGGCCTGTCCAGGCCGCACCCTTGTGTGTGGACCCCTCTATTCCTGGACAGGCACTCAGGCTCTAGCCTGCACTTGATCACCCTCAGAAATGGGCAATTTAGTATTTTTCCAGGTAATTTCATCACACGCTGGGGCTGTCCTAACTTTTAACATTCCTGGATGCGACCTTCTCTCCGTACCTCACCTTTCCCCTCCCTACCCCCCGTGTGGTTTGGCCTCCTGGTCCCATGGAAGAGCCACACTCCCTGCGACCCTCTGATGACTTCACAGTTGTATCCGTGTCTCTTGAGCTGTCTTAGCTGCGGGCTCCAGCATTGTGCCTGGCACTGAGGTCATGGTAATGAACAAGCCCGACATGGTTCTTCTCTTTACGGAGCCTTTATTGTGGTAGGCAGACACACATTACACTGGCGTGAACACACCTCCACTCCCTTGACCAGCGCAAGGCAGTGCAATCATCAGGGGCTCTGGAGCTGGTCAGATCTGCATTCGAGGCCATCTTAGCTGTGTGCATGCGGCCTTGCAGTGTGGCCTTCAATACGCAGTACTGACTGTCATAGTGCTGTGGGGAGGATAACATGAGATACAGTGCTAAATAAGAATTCCGTAAAGCACCAGCGCTGCGATGCGCAATAAATGTTAGTTTGTCCTTTTCCTTTCCCACTGTGACACGCTCGGAGCAACTTCCAGACATTTAGAAAAGGCTTAACATTCAGGATAAGATGACTTATGTCTGCTGCTCTTGGACTTCACCCTTTGGTTAGGTAACCATGAGATAGTTTAAAAATGACACGGCCAAAGCACAGGCGAGGAGTTCATGCATCTTTGGATTAAAGTTGAAGGTGAAAAAAGTAAATGGTCTCATGGATTAATTGTAATGTTATAATATATATTGACAAAGGTCACTGTCTCGCCGTATCTTACATGTTGGCATGACAACCAGGCCACATTATTAATCTGAATAGATGTGAGCTCTTGTTGGTCTTCTCCACTGTGATTTAAAAGTGTTCCCTGGAGACATATGTTCTCATTAATATGTGCAACCTAGGGAGTAGTGGGGATACAAAAGGGACTCCAGTAACAACAGAGAACCCTCGGTGGTGCAAGAGAAGGGGTACAAGGGAAGGGGAAGGGCAAGAAAGAAGTGAATCTATGGAATTACTATCATAAACAATGTGTACATATGAGATTATACCAACATCATTCTCAGTGCTACATGTGGGGGGGGCAGGGGGAGGGACACTGAGACCTGTGTGCATGTATGTTAACACCAAACTGAAAAAAAAATGATAATATATACCCCTATATTTGATGCACAATAATAGAGTGAATGAGAACACAGGTGTTAGGAATTAGAAAAAATTAAAACTCAGATTTTAATTCTAGTTCAATTCCTCATTATTTCTGTAATCTTTGGCAAGTATGCCTGTTAAACCTCAATTTCCTTATCTGTAAAATATCTATTAAATACTTAAAATGCTCTGTGACAGTTATAAAAAAAAAAAAGTGTTCCCTGGAGCCAGGCGCAGTGGCACACACTCGTAATCCCAGGACTGGGGAGGCTGAGACAGGAGGATCGCAGGTTCACAGCCAGCTTCAGCAATTAGTGAGGCCCTCAGCCACTTAGCGAGACCCCGTTTCAAAATAAAAAATAGGGCTGGGGGTGTAGCTCAGAGGTAGAATGCCCCTGGATTCAATCCCTAGTAACATATGTGTACACACACACACACACACACACACACACACACACAGTGTTCCCTGGCCATGCAAATCTGGGAGATGCTGGACCAGGGAGGTTTATTACAATCTCTGTTTGACAGATGAAGCTGTTGATGCCGTCGCATACCAAATGCCTTCCTCTTTCAGTCTGCATTTCCTCGGGGGCTGGTTCATGGAGGGGATTATGTCCTGCTATCCTGAAACGCCGTCCAGTTGGGAGTGTAGTGTAGCTGCCTGTCTTTGCAGGTCGCAGGTGAGGTCAGCCTGAAGAAAGCGTGCTTTCCTGTGCCATTCGGCAGGGATCTCAGATCGCTGGGCCTCCAGGGAACGTAGATGTGCTCCTGAGGCTGGGAAAACACTGTCCTCTACCATCTAAGGCTGAGCCTGAGAGCCCTGCCGTGCTGAGATGAGCATCTTTTGTAAACAGAATTATCTAGCTGCGTGCTCTTCCCTGCTTCCGTCCCTTCCGCGCTCCTTGTTAAGTCTTTTACACGCTTGGTCTGTGGTCAGAGGGGACTAAGAGAGAGTTGGGGCCTGGACTTGGTTCAGAGCCTTAAAGGGGATCTGGACTCCTCCCCACCCCCGCCGTCCTCGGCCCATGGTGGGGGCGGCAGTGGCTCACGAGATAGCCCCGGAGGGAAGGTGGATTTGGGGAAAGACCACCTCTGTTGCCACTCTTGGATTTATTAAGAACAGAGAGGTTTCCTCACAGATGACCTGATTTGCCAGAGGTCGGGGAGGGGGGCGCCGGGCTACCATTTCCAGTGAGTCCTTCTGAGTGACAGCTTAGCCCCGGGTCTCGCTGCCCACTGGCTGCTTGCTACCATTGAAAAGGGGGCAAGGACAGTGTTTGTTTAGGGACAAGGGGCCTTCCATGGCACAGTTCAGTTCCTTTGTAGCACTCAGCTCAGCTTGGCTTCCAACCAGCAGTTCTCCACAGGGCCTCCCCGTGATCAGGCGGGCAGAGTGACTCCTCACACGTCGACACCTTCGGCTTGCCTGGAAATTTACACCTGTGGTTGAAATCCAGGCTCGGCAGGAAACCCTGTTCTCCCTCTGCTAGTGTAAACCATCCGGCTAATGATGATCCGATCGGCTAATGATGTCCGGATCCTGGGCAGGGACTTGGCCACCGGGTCCTCATAGAAGAGTGTTCACTGGGTCTTGGCTTGTCATTTAGGGATCAGAGTCTGGCCAGAAGGGCAGGCAGGCCCTACACTGCTGTCCCTGTCCCCATCCTGGGACCTGGAGCAGGAGGATCCAACCCCAGGCCATGCTGCTGTTGCTCAGGATGACCAGGGACCACAGCCTGCTCCATGAAGTCATCTCCTCTCCTGCCTCACTCTTTCTTACTCCTGCCCTCCCGACCTCTTAGCGTGTGACTCACAGCTCACCAACTTCCCAGAGCTCGGATCCCTTATCTGTAACATTATTAAAACAATATCGTACACATACCATACAGAAAAACAAAACATGAAATGTTTAGAAAACACCACCAGTACATTTCTCACAGCGTGGCTCGGAGGATTAAGAACAATAAAGATGTAAGGCACTCAGCAGAGACTGGTAAATATGAGTTGTTATTGATACGTTAATATTAATTTTTTTTGCAGTACTCGGGATTGAACCCAGGGGCATTCTACCTCCGAGCTACACCCCCAGCCCTATTTTTTATTCTTTATTTTGAAACAGGGTCTCCCTAAGTTGCGGAGGGACTCACTTAGTTAGCTGAGGCTGGCCGCGAACCTGCGATCCTCCTGTCTCAGCCTCCCAAGTACTGAGATTACAAGGGTACGCCACCACGCCCGGCAATATTAAGTGTATTTTAAAGTAGTAAGCTCTTCCTCTAGGAACTGGCACAGAGACCCTGAAAGATGATCCAATTTTTCAGAAAAAGTATGGCTTTTGGAAATTTGAACACATACCTGTGTTCCTGGCTCCTTGGGGCACAAACTGTGTGACTTTGGGGAAATAACTTATCCTGTAAGTCCCGCTTTCCTTGCCTGTGATGGGGGTGATAACTGTATTAGGGCGAGCCATATAAGAAAATATATATAGTTGTGTTTGACCCCTAAAAATGGCGGCTTCCTGTGGCTCCCTCTGCAACGCTACCTCGTAGGGCGGCTGATGAGAAGCATCACAGTGGCTGGGCAGCGTGCTGCAGTCCCCCGATGGCTCAGGAGCTCTCAGGTGACACGAGTGAGAAATGCCGAGAGGACTCGAGGGCCGCCAGGTGTGCCAAGAAGTAGACGCGTCAGAATTTGGTGGCCAGGTGGGGTGGGGGTGAGAGAGAAGACACAAGCCAGGGTGGTCCCAGATCTCTGGCTTGGGGACAGGGGTGGATGGTAACGTTCGCTGACAGAGGGATGCGGGAGGAGTAGATGTGAGGGGAAAAGCAATCTGTTTCGTGTACGACATGTCACACGCGTAAAGAAATGAGTCTGAGAGAGGTGTGCGCCGGAGGTAGCGGGGACATCCTCTAACTGAAGTCCAGGGAGTGGCTGGAATCACCCAGGCCTGGTGTTTGAAGTCGTGTTACCTGTCATCCCAGATATGATGTGGCACACTGAACACGGGGACAGTGGGCGGGTCCCAAGAAGCATTTCCCGTGTGCCCCTCCATGGAAGCCCTTCCTGGCTGGGTGCGGATGGAGCGGGCCGGGGAACCTAGACACCCCATCTTCAAGGAGTAAGCTGGTTAGTCACCTCAGCTTCTCTTTTGTAGAGTTTTGGAATGGGGCGGGTGGGACTTCCAGTTACAAAATATAGGAATGAAAATGTTATTCCTTTTCTTGTAGGGTTAGACCACATACATACATATTGATGCCCCAGCCCAATGCCCGGTACTGATCAATACCACAATTGATGAATGCTGTCATTTTGTCCAAAGAGCACTGAGAGGGAGGGCACATGACATAAGTGTTAATATGACATTGGCATCATTGTTTTCTTAAAAAGTTCAATGTGTACATCATAGCAGGAACACGAGAGACAAAGACTGTGGTGTTGGGTGGGAGGAATAGCGGGGCCAGTGGTCTGAAGCGCTCTTGACTCTAATAGAGTTGTATGTGTTTGGGAGTGAGCTAAAGATTAGTTAGCTAGTTCATTAACAGGAGATTCTCACTATTGGAAAAAGGATTTTAGCTAGAGGGGGAGCTTACTGAGCATGAGTGTTATGTTCCGGGTGGGCTGGGCTGCGCTGCCTCTGGGCTCTCCGTGGGAGCTCAGAGGAAGCAGGAGGAGGGAGGTGAGCCCGGCTGTGGGCTGGACCCTGGGAGTATGGGAATGTTGAGGTTGACATCCCCAGGGATAGGAAACAGCCAGGGGTCAGGAATCGGGTGCAGTCACTGAGGGGAGAGCAGTGTAGGTTAGTATAGGCAGGTGTTTAGACGCCAGCCACGTAGGTTAGGATGTTTCCACCAGTAATTTTTTGGATGATCAGGAAACCAAAACAGACTAATTAAAAAAATACTGTGTTAAGTACAAATGCTAGATGCTATTGAATCCTCCTAGAACTACAGGAGCCGGGCACTACCGTTCCCGTTTGACAGGCAGGGACACTGAAATGCAGAGGGTGAGCAGCCTGGCCCTGGGTGTAACGGCTGGTGCTGCAGTTTGTGTGGGGTTTGGGTTTGTCCCCCAGGGGTTCATGTGCTGGGGTGCTTGGTCCTCAGCCTGGCGATGTTGGGAGGTGGTGTACCTTTAAGAGGTGGGGCCTGGTGGGAGGTTCTCGGTCATTGGCGCCATGCCTCAGAAGGGTTTAAGGTAGTTCTCTGGAGGCTGAGAGTTCTCCCAAGAACGGGTTGTTACAGAGCAAGCCTGCCCCCTGAATCGCTGTGGCTTCCTGTCTGGCTGTGTGATCTCTCCCTGTCATTGTGATACCATCTGCCATGACCTCACCAGAGCCGAGCCAACACCAGTGCCATGCCCTGGACCTCTCAGACTGTGAGCTAAATAAACTTTTCTTCACAAATTACCCAGTCTCAGGTATTTTGTCATAGTAACAGAAACAGACTAATACAGCTAAGAAGTGGCTGTACTGAGATTTGAGCACAGACCTGTCTGGCCCCAACGCCCTGCCCTGCACCCTGCTGCTCCCTAGACATTCAGACATGGGGACAGAGTGGAGGTCAAGGGAAGTTGCAGCCCGGCGACCCTCGTGTGCTCAGGGGTCACCCCAGACCCTCAGGACACTGTCCTGGCCACACAAGCCCAGCTTAGTACCCACGTGTTGGAGGAATCGGGTAGGGATGGGTGGCCGGGTGGCTGGGACTGGACCTTTAAGGATAAGGCCACACAGGACCAAATCACGGGCGGCTGTCCCCTTCCCCTGAGCTCCAGCAGGAGGGCCCTGGTGGAGAAGAGGCCTGGGAGGAAAACGAGTCCCACAAAATGACGGGTTCCTTCCTGCCGAGCAGGTTTTATGGTCCCAGATGTGTTCTAGAAGGGCTTTGCGATTGCTCACCAATGATGGAAGATTAGGCTCTACATAAGGCTGCTGTCCCCAAGATGGGCTCCACTCGGTTGCAACGATGACAGGCTAGATTTGGGGTGAAGCACGGGGAGGGCTCCTCCTTGCCTCTCCGTTCCCTGAGCAGCCTGTGTGACGCCGAGCCCACTCTCAGGTGAATTTCAGAGCATCTTCAAAGGATGGCAGCGTGGGCCCAGGCCTGCGGCTTTGACTGCAGCTTCCAGCCACCACAGGCCTCCTACTGGACTCTCTGGGCCTCGATTTCCTCATTCCCCATAAAACGACGATTTGAGGGATGAAGTGATAACTCTGCAAAGGGTTGACATTTAAAACAGCACCAAGTTTATAAATTTATAATAACACCAACGTAGCAAATGTTATGTTACTGTTCAGAATGAGGAAACAGACATATCCCAAGGTTTCTCCTGAAAGACCCCTTCAGATGTCCCAATTCATTATGGTAGAAAGGACTTTGGGTTGGACATCTGAAGATTGTGTGTTTTAATTCTGGCTCTGCCACCAGCTGTGTGGCCTTCAGCAAGTCCCCACGCCCCTGGGCCTCAGTTTCTTTGTGTATAAATGTGTTCATGTGCACACATTTTTGCACACATCATTGCACACGTCTGTGCAGTGATGACTCCTTCCTGGGCCTTCAGGGGCTGCTTGTGAAGATGGGGCAGTTGGGCATGAGGAAGCACGTAGAAAGAAGAACTCGGTGTGGAGGGATGCAGGCTAGGACAGCATTATCAAAGGGGGCTTTTGAGCTGGGGTATAGATAACGGGTAGGAGTTCTACGGGTGTAGAAGGGGCAGAGAAGCTGATAGAGGCCCAAGGGATGCATGTGTAACTGCAGAGAAGCCTGAAAGAGGGACTGGGGGGGCAGGGCAGGGAGTAAGGCTGGCGGGGTGGGTTGGCGCTGCCTGCTGAGGAGGGAGTGCCTTTTAACGTGAGCCTGGCCAAGGAACTGTGCACGAGTGGATAGCTACAATTCCTTGGGAAAGCTCAACGCTATTTCTTTTAAACCAGAATGCTCATCAGAGATAAAGACAACAGGAGTTTTAAAATTTGCATGTAGGTGTCCTTAGCTGGAACCCTTCGAAAGCCAGGAGTTGGTGGAAACATTTGAACCCACAGTGCCAGCTGCTCCTCCCCAGCATGTGCCCGCGGTTTCCCCTAACCCTGGAGCGAGGTTTACCTAGATACCCTCCCTCCAGCTCGAGATACCCCACATCTGAGTTTAAAATCAGAGTCTCGCCCCTGCCAGACAGCGGTTCCTATTTTTTTCTAAGATTGGTAGAGTGATTGTGTCAACATTAATTATCACTGGGAGACATTGGACAGCACGCTCTGGCTCCAGTGAACCGTAAAGAGTTGCAGGAATGAGGTCACAAGGTCTAAATGAGCTCGGTCCTGTCAGTGAAGGCAGCGCCTCCCCTGAGCCCCTCCAGTGCATCTTCTACGCAGCAGCCGAGGATCTGTCTATAATGCATATCAAATTAAGGCGCTTCCATAGTCCCCAGCATTTCAGCACCCTGTCCAAACTCCCTGAAATGATCCTCAGGGCCCTTGCCTGTCACGTCCTTCCCTCCTACCCCAGCGGGATCGTCTTCTCTTCCCCTTCCGCATGACCCTTCCCTCATTCATTCTAGACATGGGCTCTGGAATCTGACTGTCTGGGTTCAATTCTTCCCCACATCTTATTGGCTGTTTAACCTTTGGCAAGTTCCTTAACCTCTCTGGGCCTCCATTTCCTTCTCTGTAAAATAGGATTATTGGGAGAATTAAGTGAGATGAAGTGTGCAGGACAGTGGCTGACCTATGATGAGCACTAAGTGCAGGAGCGGTAGTGGTGGTGGTGTTATCTGGCCCCTGCTGATCCCACTAGTGGGGTTCCCACTGCTCTCCCCCTGCACCCCTCTCTGTCCTCCACTATTTCCACTTCCCCCAGATACATCCTGCTCTCTCCTGCCTTCTGTGAGCGGCTGCAGTTCTTCCCCTGGCTCCACTGTTCTGCCTCCTGCTCTGCCCCTTGACCGGCCCTCCTCGTCCCTCCCATCTGGCCTCAGGAATCTTGCTACAGACCATCTTCAGAGACCGGAGGATCCGGGTTCGTGGCCAGCCTCAGCTCTCTCTCTTTCTCTCTCTCTGTCTCTCTCTCTACTTAGTGAGGCCCTCCGCAACTTCGTGAGACCCGGTTTCAAAATAAAGTATAAAAAATAGGGCCGGGGGTGTAGCGCGGAGGTAGAACGCCCCTGGGTTCAATCCCCGGTACCACAAAAAAAAAAAAAAAAGAAAAGAAAAAGAAATTGCCTGGAGCACTGGGAGTCGGCGCTGGCCCTGGGCGCCCGCCGGGCTCTGGCCCCACAGCGACAGGAGCTGGTCAGTCCCTGCATCCCGCCCGGCAGGCACTTTGCCAAACCTGTTTTGTCTCCCACAGGCTCGTCTTTGCTTAGGATCTGCCACTGGTGTCTGTGACGCCAGGGGTCTGGGTGGCTAAGACTGCATGCAGATTCCTCCGAGTGATGAAGGCCGCTCTAACTGGCTTCGACCTCCCTGGCATCGCAGACGTGGTATTTCTTCAGAAATCCTCCTCTTACCTGCCCCTGATGCTCGTAACGTTCCACGCTCGGTGTTCCGGTAGCCGCGTTTCTCCCTCCAAATATTTTACCTTGCTTCTCCCCAGCGCCCAGCCGAGGTCCCCGAATGCATCACAAATCTGCTCTTATAGATCATCCCAGAGGCACAGTGCGACCTCCCCGTGTGATCAATGCCGTGGTGTGTGTGTGACACAGCCTTTGGCTGTGTGATACCGCGATCAATCATCGTTCAGAACTTGTTAGCTGGCCGCAGCCAGGAACCTTAGTGTGACCTCTCTGTTTCATGGGTGCATTCGACTCTCAAGGTCACAGAGACATTGACTAACTAAACTGGGACCAAAGTCCACATTTTCTGTTTTTCACTTTAGTATTTTTTCTAACTCATCAAAGGCTATTTAATTTTTTTAATTTTTAATTTAAAAATTGGGGTAAAATCTATATAACAAAATCCATCGGCACAATCATTTTAAGCGTGAAGCTCAGCGGCAGTAAGGACACTCACTCATCACCACCGTCCACCTCCAGAACTTTATTTCATCTTGAAAACTGGAACTCTGTGCCCGTTAAACACTAACTCCCCGTGACCCTCAACCCCGTCCCCTGGCAAACGCTATTCTACTTTCTGCTGCTAAGATCTGACGACTCTAGGGGGCTTGTACGGGTGAAATTGTACCGTATTTGTCTTTTTGTTTCTGCACAGTGTCCTCAAGGTGCATCCATGTTGGAATTAGTTTCCTTCCTTCTTAATGCTGAATAATATTCCCTTTGTAATGGTGCCTCTCTAAGACCATTGTCACATCTCAGTAGAGGAGCGTTGGAATTTTGATCGGGTGACTTTCCCAGTTGCATTTCCTAAACGTCCACTAGGGGGCAGTAAAAGACGGCGAAATTTCTCAATAGGCCTGCCGATTGCCAACGATCCTCTGCGTCTCCTTCGCCGTCCATGTATAGAGTTACAAGATAATGGATTTCGCATCCAACAGCAGCTTTGGATAAAACTAGAGATACCATCAGCTGTAGCCTAAGTGCACGTCTTCCTCACACTCCCGCTAATGCCAGTGCAGAGAGCTTCATCCAAGATGTCGCTTTCAGATTGTATTTTTATTTAACTCACATTAGTCGAGCAATTCTCAGAGCACACATCACTATTGCCTGTGGTGCTTTTTCCCAACTACACATGCCCAAGTCAGCCAAGCTTTACATCAGAATTTCTGGGGCTGGGGCTGAGGTATCTAGATAGACTCCATTTTTATTCTGATCCATGACTTCTTGTGAAGAACCTATACATTAGTTCTTAAATTCATCATCATCATCATCATCATCATTATTATTATTAATTATTATTATTTGTGGTACTGGGGATTGAATCCAGGGGCATTCTACCTCTGAGCTACACCCTCGACCCTATTTTATTTTTATTTTGAAACAGGGTTGCACTAGGTTGATGAGAGTCTTACTACTTGTTGAGACTGTCTTTGAACCTACGATCCTCCTGTCTCAGCCTCCCAAGTACTGGGATTATAGACATGTGCCACCACATCCAGCTTAGTTCTTAACTTTAATAACTGGGGAGGGGGTGGGGAGAGTGTCTCCCTTGAGCAAAACCTCAGAAAATGGATATGAATTCTGAAAAATCTTTTCCTCTTGCCAAAGAACTGTCTAAAGGGTCTGGTGGCCCTGGGGACCACGCTCTGAGTATCTGTGAGGCTTCCATATAGATTGTGCCTATTTTAATAAGCCAGGAACCTTGACAAGATTTGAAACTGGGCAGTCCTGGCCAGCTCAGGGTCCACGGATATAGTTCTAAGACAGCCACGTTCAGTGGCCAAACTCTGGTGTGAAGCCAGTGTTCAGATATCAATACTATCTGAGATGTTAAGAGAATGTTTTGTAGCCGGGCGTGGTGGCACGCACTTGTAAGCTCAGTACTTGAGACAGGAAGATCACAGGTTCAAAGCCAGCCTCAGCAATGTAACCTAGTGAGAAACTGTTTCAAAATAAAAAATAAAAATAAATAAAAATTTTAAAAGGGCTGGGGGTGAGCCGGGTGTGGCGGCGCACGTTTGTAATCCCAGTACTTTGGGAGGCGGAGACCGGAGGATCCGGGTTCGCAGCCAGCCTCAGCTCTTTCTCTCTCTCTCTCTCCCCGTGTATCTCTTTCTCTCTACCTAGTGAGGCCCTCCACAACTTCGTGAGACCCGGTTTCAAAATAAAGTATAAAAAATAGGGCGGGGGGTGTAGTGCGGAGGTAGAACACCCCTGGGTTCAATCCCCGGTACCACAAAAAAAAAAAAAG
>PVJS01053666.1:0-13216 GCA_004027185.1 Glis glis
CCCTCTTTTTTTTTTTTTTTTTTTTTTTTTTTGCAGTACTGGGGATTGAACCCAGGGGCATTCTACCTCTGATCTACACCCCCAGCCCTATTTCTGTATTCTTTATTTGAAACAGGGTCTCACTAAGTTGCAGAGGGCCTCACTAAGTATCTGAGGCTGGCCGTGAACCCGGATCCTCCGGTCTCAGCCTCCCAAGTACTGGGATTACAAGCATGCGCCACCATGCCCGGCTACATTTCTATTTCTCTTTCCATTTCTCTCTGGGTGTCTTCTCCATTTCTCACTGTCTCTTGCTCGAACACACTATCTCTGAGTCTGCCTCTGACTCCATCTCTCTGCATGTGTCTCCATCTCTCTCCCCATCCCTGCCTTTGCTTGGCACTATCGAGAACCTCGCTTCTCTCTCCCTGTAGGGTGACTCCGGGGGCCCCTTGGTCTGCAATGGCACGCTCCACGGCATCATCTCCTGGGGAGACTTCCCGTGCGGACAGCCCAACCGGCCTGGCGTCTACACCCGAGTCTCAAAATACATCTGGTGGATCCACGAAACAATCCGAAAACACAAAACCCAGGAGCAGAAATGGACCAGGGACACTCAATAAAAGTTGGGCTCACTTCCCCGCCTCCCCCGACCTCCACACCCCTCACTGTGTTAGTTCAGACTTCTCTGTCCCTTCTTCCCAAAGTCTGCATTTGAACTGTGATTCAAGTCCTCAAAATGTTCAGTCTCGACCTGTCATGTTTCAGAAGCACTCAGTGTCAGCCTCGTGGTCTCTCGGACATTGCACCCCTGAGTGTCCAATCCACAAAATGCCCCAGGTCCCCCCAAAGCATCACCATGGCTACCACAAGCCCAGATTGACACCTGTGTGTCCCGCCTATGGTAACATCCTTAAATCCCTCCATCAACCCTTCTCAACAGTATCCACTGTCTGTTGACATCCTCTAGCCATCCTTTTTTTTTTTTTTTGTACTGGGGATTGAACCCAGGGGCATTTTACCTCCAAGCAAAACCCCCAGCCCTTTTTATTTTTTAATTTTGAAGTAGGGTTTTGCTAAGTTGCTGAGGGTCTCACTGAGTTGCTGAGACTGTCCTCAAACCTGAGATCCTCCTATGTCAGCCTCCCAAGTACTGGAATTATAGGCATGCATGCGCCAAATATTTATTCATTGCCAATATTCTAGGTCCTGTATGTTTTGCAGTTGAGAAGGTTCTAGATGCCTATGATATTACATCTTGAAAATCTCTTGTGCCCAGAATCTTCTGCCCTGACAACATGCCATGCACCTCTGAGTGACTTCACAGCTAACTTTGGATCCTCAGAAATGGTTCATTTGCACACTGTTCTGAGCCCCACAGATGTCTCGACCTACATCCACCATTCCACATCCCCCATACCAGCTCCCGCCAGCATCCCCTCTCTCTGAACCCCCATCCCTATTAGCACTCAGTGGCACTCTAGTCTCTACAGTGACGGGGTTCAGTATCCCAAAAGACCTCTGTGCTGGACCATATCGTCCACCAAATATTCTGTCCCATATCTCTGTCTTGCATCTCCCCTGTGAACATCCTCATTCAATGCCCCTTGTGTTTAGATCCTTGCCCATCACCCTAAATGTGGTGGTTAAGGGCAATCCCTGCCTTGAGCACATCGTAAAACTCACAGCCTTTCTGCTTTCTCATATGTATAATGGGCTTATAATTTTTCCTCATAGCTTTGTTACAAGGATAAATGTCGAACGCTGTCCACTATTATTTGCACGGTTCCCTATAAAACATGACCTGTGGATGTGAATGACAACCCCTCAAATTTGCAGAGTGTCTAAGAAAGTGTCGCATGCATGTTTTTCTCCGCAGAGATTTATTCAGTGTTCACCATGGGTGGGCACTCTCCTGCGTGTTGGTAAATACAACTATACTGATTTATTCGATATATGTGTGTGTTGGTGTGTTACTGGGAACTGAACCCAGGGGCATTCTACCTATGTGCTACACCTCCAGCCATATTTTTTTTTTTTTTAATTTTGAAATAGGGTCTCACTAAGCTGCTGAGGCCCACCTCAAACCTGAGATCCTCCTGTCTCAGCTTTCTAAGTACTGGGATTATAGGCATATACCACTGTACCTGGCTTCTAAGAATATCTTTTGTTAAAGCATTTGACTTTTTGTCCTTGGTTCCTGACGCAGCCCCAGAGCAGCTTCAGAGCCATGAAAGTAAAGGACAACCTATGTTTTTTATAAGTCCTTTCAAACTTACCTGAATGAATATTAATGATTTTTGGAAAGTCCCTAGAAAACCAGATGACGGGGTAGTTTACAGAGAGACCAGCCACCTGCTCAAAGGGCTGCAATTTCGGGGAGGGAAAAGGTCCAGTCATTCACCAATGACTGAGGAGTAATCGATCATGTTACATGAATGGATGACCACAAAATCAAAAAAGCTAGGCATGGTGGTGCACACTGTAATCCCAGTACTTGGGAGGCTGAGACAGTAGGATCACAGGTTCACGACCAATCTCAGCTACTTAGTGAGGCTCTCAGCAACTTAGTGAGACCCTGTTTCCAAATAAAAAATCAAATAGGTCTGGGGGTGTGGCCTGGAGGTAGAAGGCCCCTGGGTTCCATCCCCAGTATCACAAAAAAATAAACATAAAAAATTTTAAAAAGGACTGGAGTGTAGCTAGGAGGTAGAACACCCCTGGGTTCAATCCACAGAACCACGAAAGAAAGAAAGAAAAGAAAAGAAAGAAAGGGAGGAAGGAAGGAAACAGAGAGAGAGAGAAAGAAATAGGAGGAAAGAGGAGAAGAGAGGAGAGCCAGACTTGGGGTGTAGCTCAGAAGTAGAATGCCCCTGCATTCAATCTCCAGTACCCCCCCAAAAAACAAAGACTGAGTTCAAAGATCCTGCTGCAGGTCGAGTGAGACACGGGTGCCTGGGGAGCACCCCGACTGCACAGGGACAGAAGCGCCTGAGCTAGGGACTCGCCAGAGCTTATCCTGTGGACCTCTTCATCTGACTGCGCATTTGTATCCTTTAAAATATCCTTCATCACACACCTGTAATCCCAGTGCTTAGGAGTCCGAGACAGGAGGATCCCAGCCAGCTTCAGCAACCTAGCGAGACTCTGTTTCCAAATAAAAAATAGGGTTGGGGGTGCAGTTCAAAGGTAGAATACCCCTGGGTTCAATCCCCAGCACCACAATAAATAAAATTAGTTAATTAAAAATATCCTTTATAAAAAAAAAAAAGAAAAATATCCTTTATAATAAACCAGCAACTGTGGTTCCCTGAGTCCTACGAGCTGCTCTGATAAATTAATTGGACCTAGGAGGGGGTTATGGGGACTCCTTTTAGAGCCAGTTGGTCAGAAAAGCAAGTAAAACAACAACCTGGGCTCCTGACTGGCATCTGAAACCAGCGGGGGATGGGGACAGTTTTTGGGACTGAGCCCTCCACTTGTGGGATCTAACACTACCTCTGGGTATATAGTGTCAGACCAGAATTGGATTAGAGGACACCCAGTCAGCGTCCGCTGCAGAAGTAACCACTTGCTTGCCAGGCACGGTGGTGCACGCCTGTAATCCTAGTACCTGGGAGGTTGAGACAGGAGGATCACAGGTTTGATGCCAGTGTGCCGTGACTTAGCTAGATCCTCAGCAATTTAGCAAGACCCTGTTTCAAAATAAAAAATAAAAAGAGCTGGGGTTGTAGCTCAGAGGTAGAATGCCCCTGGGTTCAATCCCCAATACAAAAAATTAATAATAATAACACACACACACACACACACTGGAGATTGAACCCAGTGGCATTTCTACCTCCAAGCTACACCCCCAGCCCTTGATATTTTTTTTATTTGTGGTGCTGGAGATTTAACCCAGGGGTGTTCTACCTCCAAGGTACACATCTCTCATTTTTGTTTTGAAACAAGGTCTCGCTAAATTGCTGAGAGCCTCCCTCAATTGCTGAGTAAAATCTTGAACCTGCAATCCTCCTGTCTCAGTCTCCCAGGGACTGGGATTACAGGCGCATGCCACCACACCCGGCTTCTTGTTATTCCTAAACAATACAATATAAAACCTGTTACCCGCTGGGGATATAGCTCAGTGGCACAGCGCATGCGCAAGACAGTGGGTCCAAGGCCCAGAACCAAAAATAAAACAAAACAGTACAACACCTGTTTACATTGCACCAATATTATATTAAGTATCATAAATTATCTAGAGATTATTTAAAGTATCCTGGAGGACGGGCGTGGGTTATATGCAAATACTATCCCAGTTTATATATAGGGACTTTAGCAAGCGCTGCTTTTGGTATCCGAGGGGATCTGGGAACAAGTTCCCTTTGCATACTGAGAGGTGATTGTCATTCACTGTTCAAAAGAGGGTGGATTCGGAAAGATCTGGTTTGGCCACTATGTCTTTGAGGAGCCTCAGTTCCCTCTCCGGGTAGTAACAGGACGTTCTGCTCAGGGCTGAAGGGAGGACCGAGTGAAAAAGCAGCAATTAAAACCTGCGCACACAGCTCGGAAGCCAGCAGTCTCCTCCCTGCGGAAGCAGCACCCGGGGCCCGGACGAAGGAAGGACGCAGCCTCGAGGCCAGGCAGCCTGGGTTTGAATCCCAGCTGCCACTCACTGAACTGTGTCGCCCAGGAAGGAGTAACTTGCTTCCTTTGTGCCTCAGCGTCCTGACACTCAAGTGGGTGTGAGGAAGGGACTTCACACCAGATGGCCCAAAGACCTCAAAGCAAAAGGTCCTACTCAACATTCACAGAACATAATGGCAGAGAACATTTTTTGTGACTCGGGGATGAGGAAGGACTTTTTTTTAAACTTCAGAAGGCTTGGGAGACTGAGGCAGGAGGATGGTAAGTTCAAGGCTAGCTTGGGCAATTTAGTGAGACCCTGTTTGAAAATATAAAAATTGAGCTAAGTGTGGTGGCGCAAACCTGTAATCCCAGTACTTGGGAGGCTGAGACAGGAGGATCACAGGTTCCAGGCCAGCCTCAGCAACTTAATGAGGCTCTCAGCAACTTGGTGAGACCCTGTTTCCAAATAAAAAATAAAATGGGCTGGGGGTGCAGCTCAGAGGTAGAATGCCCCTGGGTTCTACCCCCAGTACCACACACCAGAAAGAAGAACGAACGAACGAATGAAAGAAAGAAAGAAAGAGAGAGAGAAAAGAAAATAAAAAGAAGGAAGGAAAGAAAGAAAATATGATTTTTTTTTTAAAAAGTCAGGTGCTGTGACACATACCTGTAATCCCAGTACTTGGGAGACTAAGACAGGAGGATTGAAGGTTTAAGGCCAGTGTGCAGTCACATAGCAAGACCCTTAGCAACTTAGCAAGACCCTGTTTCATAATAAAAATAAATAAATAAAATAGGGCTGGGAGTGTGACTCAGAGGTAGAACTCACCTGGATTCAAACCCCAGTACCAAAAATGAAAAATAAATAGAAATTAATGGCTAGGGGTATAGCTCAGTGGTAGAATGCCCCTGGGTTCAATCCCCAGTACCGCAAAAGAAATTGGAGGAAACCCGAGTACCCATTAGTGGGGGAGTGGATGGAGGAACTATCCTTCAGTTAAAAGCCACTAGGCATACCCCTAGCAATAAGAAGCTAACCTTAAAGGTGCCATGCTGCTGACTACAAAGGATGGGAGATAAAAAGACTGACAATACCACAAGTTGGCCAAGACGTGGGGCAACCGGGACACTGAAATCCTGCTGGTGGCAACACAAACTGGTAGAAACCACTTCAGAAAACATTTGGCAGTTTCTTACATAGTCGAACGTGCACTTACCGCATGATCTAGCAATTTTGCTCCTGGGTGTCTACCCAAGAGAAATGAAAACATATGTCCACACAATGATCCACACACGAATGTCATAGCAGCACTGTTTGTAATAGCCAGAAACTGGAAGCCACCCAAAGAGCCAACAACTGGTGAGCGGATAAACAAGTAGGGAAGAGCCAGGGCTGGAATATGCTCAGCAACAGAAAAGAGCGAGTTATGGAGAGATACTTGCAAAAACATCACGAATCTGAAACTGAAGAATTCGCAGGATGCTAGGGAGAGAAAACAAATCTCCAGGGGAAATTTAAGAAAAAAACCCTGTGGCAGAATGGAGATCTGTGGTTGCCTAGAGCGGGATGGGTAGAGGAGCTTTTGCAAAAGGGGTTCCGGGGGCAGTAAGGATGGGGCAGGGGATGGAGGGAGGAAGGGATTGCTCTATGTTTTGATATGGAGGCGGTTATGTGATTGCATGCAATATCCAAGATTCATCAATGTGAACACTTGAGTGATTCCCTTCCTTCCTTCCTTCCTTCCTTCCTTCCTTCCTTCCTTCCTTCCTTTTCTTCCTTCCTTCCTTCCTTCCTTCCTTCCTTCCTTCCTTCCTTCCTTCCTTCCTTCTTTCTTTCTTTCTTTCTTTCTTTCTTTCTTTCTTTCTCTCTCTCCTGGGAGTGGAACCCAGGAGTGTTCTACTACTGAACACCTCCTGCTATTTTTATTTTGTAATTTGAAACAGAGCCTCACAAAGTTAACCAGGCTGGCCTTGAACTTGTGATCCTTCTGCCTCAGCCTCCCAAGTACCAGGATCACAGGCATGTGCCATTGTGCCAGGCTGTGAATTTTCTTTTATGTAAATAATTATTTATTGGGATGAAAATTTATAAAAGTATAATTCTAAATGAAATAAAAATAAGAAGAGCTACGTACATGTATAGTTCTGGGCGAAAAGGAAAAGAAAAGCTATAGCCAGGCCTGGTGGCCCATGCCTATAATCCCAGTACTTGGGAGGCTGAGACACTAAGATCATAGGTTCGAGGCTAGCCCCAGCAACTTAGCAAGATCCTGTTTTAAAAGAAAAAAATAAAAAGGGCTGGGGGTGTAGCTCAGAGATAGAATGCCCTGGGGTTCCAAACCCAGTACTAAAAAAAGGAGAAAAAGAAAAGGTATGTACCATCATACTATTGACATAAAATAAAAATGCATGCATACAAAAACACTACACAATTTGTAAGAACATACACTAATATAAAGATCTAAGCCAGGCACTGTGGCACACACCTGTAATCCCAATATCTGGGAGGCTGAGACAGGAGGATCACAGGTTTAAGGCCAGCCTTAGCAACTTAGCAAGACCCTCAGCAACTTAGAAAGACCCTGTTTCAAAATAAAATATTAAACTGGCCGTGGTGGCTCATGCCTATAATCCCAGTACTTGGGAAACTGAGTCAGGAGGAGCACAGGTTTAAGGCCAGAGTCAGCAACTTAGCAAGGCCCTCAGCAACCTTGTTTAAAAAGAGAGAGAGAGAGAGAGAGAGAGAGAGAGAGAGAGAGAGCGAGCTGGGGATATAACTCAGAGGAAAAATGCCCCTAGGTTCAATTCACAGTACCTAAAAAATAATACAATTAGCCAGGTATGGTGGCACATGCTTGTAATCCACTTGGGAGGCTGAGACAGGAGGATGGGGGTTCAAGGACAGTCTCAGCAAGTAGTGAGACTCTCATTAACCTAGAGAGACCCTGTTTCCAAACAAAAATAAAATAGGGCTGGGAGTGTAGCTCAGAGGTAGAATACCCCTAGGTTCAATCTCCAGTGCCATAAAAGAGAATTAATTAATTAATTAATTACAATTTTAAAGGGACTGGGAGTGTAGCTCAGAGGTAGAATGCTCCTGGGTTCAATCCTCAGTACCAGAGAGAGGGACCTAAAAAATTGTGAATGCCGGGCGTGGTGGCACACTCTTGTAATCCCAGTATTTGGGAGACTGAAAAAAGAGGATCACAGGTTCGAGGACAGCCTCAGCAAGTAGTGAGACTCTCATCAACCAAAGAGACTCTGTTTCAAAATAAAAATAAAATAGGGCTGGGAGTTTAGCTTGGAGGTAGAATGCCACCGGGTTCAATCCCCAGTACCACAAAAATAAATAAATAAATAAAATAGAAATTTGTGAGCGAATTAAATGCCATCAAATTATACACTTTACATAGTAGCTAATTGTCTGTGTGAACTCCACCCTAATAAAAATGCAATAACAAATAGAATAGCAAAAGATACATAGTAATAAAGATAATAGCTAAGGATAAGTGATAACAAAGATACACAATAAATGCAATATGGAAGGATACACATTAATAAAGATAACAGTGAAAGATACACAGTGATAAAGACAGTATCAGAAGGGCATGGGGATAAAAGGGAGGAAAATACACAAGAAAACAAGAGTCTCACTCTAATCACTAGTGACAATATGCCGACTAATTCAACACTCTCCATCTGAGGCTCAAGAACTAAATACATTAATAAATATTTGTGTTTTCTTTTGTATTTTTGGTATTGGGGATTGAACCCAGGGGTGTTCTACCTCTGAGCTACACCCCCAGCCCTACTTCATTATTTATCTATGTATTTATTTTTTTTATCTATTTTTGGTACTGGGGATTGAACCCAGGGGCGATCTTCCTCCAGCCCTTTTTATATTTTATGTTGAAGCAGGGTCTCACTAAGTTGCTGAGGCTGACCTCGAACCTGCGATCTTCCTGTCTGAGTCTCCAAAGTACTAGGATTACGGGTGTGTGCCACCACACCGAGCTTCAGTTTTTATTTTGAAAGAGGGTCTCGCTAAGTTGCTGAGGGTCTTGCTAAATTGCTGAGGCTGGTCTTGAATCTGAGCTCCTCCTGTCTCCGCCTCCCAAGTACTGGGATTACAGCCTGGCAACATTAAAAAAAAAAAAGCGAGGACTTCAGAGAGTTGCTGGGAGGATTAGTTGAGTTCGTGTGGAAACCGCTGAGAACACCTCGTGCCCTTGCACACAGTGAGTGCTTAATAAGTGGTAGCTGTCATCATCGTTATTACTGTGGCGGTTGCACTTATTGAGATAATTTGGGTGATGCTATGTCTCCAAGGTCCCAGTGCCAGAGCCAGCTGCTCTGAGTGACAGCTGGGGATTTGAGAGAGTGGGCGGCGACCGCCCAGAGCCTCCAGTGGAACAGAAAATAATGACAAGAGCCGGCTGGAGAGTCGACCAACAACACCTGCATTCAGGAAAGCCAGCCAGGGGCGAGGCTTCTCTGCTTCCTCCCTCCTCCTCCTCCCCGACTTCCAGGCACCTACCCTCCCTCCCTCGGCTTCCTGTTTTGGCCCAGGGGAATTTTAGTAACAATGGAAGCCTGTGGGTGTGGGAAGGGGGAACCTGGAGAGTAGCAGAGCGAGATGGAGGACTCCCTTCTCCAAGACGGGCTGTATCAAAGGGACAGCCAGAGCCAGGCATGGCGACATGCCTGTAATCCCAGTACCTGGGAGGTTGAGATGGGAGGATCACATTTTCGAGGCCAGCCTCAACAACATAGCAAGGCCCTCAGCAATTTAGCAAGACCTCATTTCAAAAATAAAATAGGACAGAGGGTGTAGCTCCGAGGCAGAATGCCTCTGGGTTCAATCCCCAGTAGCACAATAAAATAAAATGGGAGTGGGCAGCCAGGCTCCCTGGCATTGGTCCAGCTGGACAGGCACAGCATGAGAACCCACTTTCTTTTATTCTCCCCAGGCCCCTTTTGGGTGAAATGTAATCATCTCCATTTTACGGAAGTAGTCTAAGGGAAGTTTCCTGCTGTGTCACTCCATCCAAGTTGATGGGGACACATTTCTGAAGGTCCCCAGGGCTTCACCTGGTTAGCCTGGGAAGGTCCAGCCCTGGCCCCCTGGGAGGTCTAGTGGAAGAGACTCAGCTGGACTTTGCAGGCTAGTGGGGGCAAAAGAGCCCACATTTCCATGCTAAGAGGTCAAGAGGAGATGAGACAGGCAGGCGGGTCGTGGGGCCTTGAGAAGGCAAGAAACTGAGTCGGGCATGGTGGTGCACGCTTGTAATCCCAGTACTTTGGGAGGCAGAGACCAGAGGATCCGGGTTCGGGGCCAGCCTCAGCTCTCTCCCTGTCTCTGTCTCTGTCTGTCTGTCTCTCTCTCTCTCTCTCTCTCTCTCTCCTGAAACTGGGTCAGGCTTTTGGCAGAAAGAACCTTGAAGGTGGGTCTCAGAGGACGATGTGGCCATCCGCAGAGACAGGGTGGACTCCACTACCCGGAACTGGGTTGGATATGCAGATTGACCACACCACACACTCACCAAAGGCTCATCTGCCTCTGCAGGGTCACCACATAGTTGTGGTGCTGGACACGATCTCTAGGCGGGTGCCCTCCCTGAGCTGTGCTGCTTCGCTGTGTTTGCTGAGACCTACAGAGAGTCGGTTACAGATTTAACCAACCTAAGTCAGGAGTATGGGGCTGAGAACCTCCTTCATATGAATTAGCCATTCCTCAATGTATAGGCCTTTCTTTCTTTCTTTCCCCCTCCCCTATGGTCCTAGAGATGAACCCAGGGCCTGGAGCCTGCTTGGCAGGTGCTCTACCACTGAGCTCCACCCCAGCACTGTGCAGGAATTTCAAAGCATCATGTTATATACCTTAGTATATATAGTTTTTATTTGTCAATTAAAAAAATTTTTTTTGATAGCCAGACGTGGTGGCGCATGCTTGTAATCCCAGTACTTGGGAGGCGGAGACCGGAGGATCCGGGTTCGCGGCCAGCCTCAGGTAGTTAGTGAGGCCTTCCGCAACTTCATGAGACCCGGTTTCAAAATAAAGTATAAAAAATAGGGCTGGGGGTGTAGCTTGGAGGTAGAACGCCCCTGGGTTCAATCCCCAGTGCCACAAAAACATTTTTTTGGTAATAGGGATTGAACCCGGGGCATTCTACCTACAAGCTACACCCCAGTCCTTATTTTATTTATTTATTCATTCATTCTGTTTGTTTGTCTGTTTGCTGGTACTGGGGATTGAACCCAGGGGCATTCTATCTATCTCCAAGCAATAACCCCAGCTCTTATTTTCTATTTTGAAATAGGGTCATTCAGCCTCATATGTTGGTGCATGCTTGTAATCCCAGTACTTGGGAGTCTGAGACAGGAGGATTGCAGGTTCATGACCAGCCTCAGCAACTTAGTGAGACCCTGTTTCAAAATAAAAAAATAAAATAGGACTGGGGGAGGGGGTAGCTCAGAGGTAGAATGTCCCTGAGTTCAATCCCCAGTACCACAAAAAAAGAAAAAAAGAAAGAAAAAAGAAATAGGGTCTCTCTATGTTGCTGAGGGTCTCGCAAAGTTGCTGAACCTAGCCTCGAACCTGAGATCCTCCCGTCTCAGCCTCTCAAGTACTAGGATATAGGCATGCGCCACTGTGCCTGGCTAATATGCACACATTTTTAAAGACACTTGAGCCATCGTCAGTGATCTGGCCATTAAATCTTGGTCAACTGTGGCACCAGTAATTCTTTATCCGCGGTCACCCCCCCCCCCGGGGTAAAGAATAGTAGAAACCTCTTGCTTCACAGGCATCCCAAATAGGTTTCAAGTTCATACATGTCTCTGCACATACGAAAGCCACAATACAGGTCTTGTCAAAACAGTCCTGTTTCCCTCCGGAGTCCCCCACATTGCTGACAGTGGCCAGGCCACTCACTGCACTCCTTGGAATGCTAAGTGCTGGCTCCTGGAGCATGCACCTTCCTTATTGGGCTTGGGCTGCAGGGCTGAGAGGGCGCCATAATGGATTATCATACATGTCCACATCAGCCCAACCAAACACTGCACATCTGAGTCATCAGCCAAGCTTGGGGATGGTGCATTATCACAGGGGTTGACTTCATTTTTGATGTTTGGCCTCTGATAACTTTTTTTTTTGGAGGGGGGTGAGTACTGGAAATTGCACCCAGAGGCATTCTACCTCCAAGCTATACCTCTAGCCCTTTTTATTCTTTATTTTGAAACAGGGTCTCGCTAGGTTGCTGAATCTCACTAAGTGGCTGAGGCTAGCCTTGAACCTGGAATCCTCCTGTCTCAGTCTCCCAAGTACTGAGATTATAGGCATAGGCCACTCCAGAACTTCTTTGGAAGGCTGAGGTGTGGATTCTTCATGCAAAGGAGTAGGAAGGGGCATTGCAGTGGGGAAAGGCATGGTGGGCTTGGGGATGTAGAAATTTGCCATTTCTAGAGCCTGAAAGGCCAAACTGGGAGCAGAGATCTAAGAAGGAGCTGGATGCAGATTCTGTAGAGTCTCAAAAGCCATGCTGAAGGGCCTGGACTTTATTCTGGGGTACTGGGGAGCCATGACAGGGTGGTGAACAGGGTCAGCTCTGGACATAGAAAGAGCCCTCTATATGTGGGAGATGAGCTGGGGGGTGGGGAGGGAGGGGAGGGAGACTGTAGGCTGAGAGTCCAGGTAGGAGGCTGGGGTGGAGCTATGGGAACGGAGAGGGAAGGATGGAAGAATCAGGAAGCAGGAGAAGCAGGGCTGGGCCTGACAGCCAGGAAGGTGAGGAGAACTGTGTCTGGGTCCAGCCCAGTGAGTCAGCAGACGGCAGGGCCATCCCTGAGATGGAGAACCAGGGAGACAACCTTGAGCTCATCAGGAACAAGGAGAGTGTTGTTGGGGTGACGGTAACTTCCCCTCCACCCTGTGAAGGCCCAGTAATTGAGTTTGCTAAAATCAGTTGACAATAGATGAATGAACAGGAAGTGGGTATGCTCAGAAGCATCACAAGAATAAAAAGTGAGAAGCCAAGCATGGTGGTGCACACCTCTAATCCCTTTCCCAGGTTGAGATAGGAGGATTGCAGGTTCGAGGCCAGCCTCAGCAACATAGCGAGGCTCTCAGCAACCCAGCAAGACCCTATTTCAAAACAAAAACATAAAAATGGTTGGGAGTGTAGCTCAGACATGTAGCTCGGAGGTAGATGCCTCTGGGGTTCAACCACCAGTATGAAGAAGGAGGAGAAGGAGGAGAAGGAAGAAGAAGAACTAGAATTATTGCATGGTGCTCTGGAAGCCAAGGCAGGAGCAAGTTTAATGGAAAGAGCATCAGGCCACACTGAGTACTATCAAGAGATTAAGGTGGGGACAGAGGAATCAACACCGGATTAGGCAACATGGAAGTCTCTGAACATCCCAATAAGAATGAATGTAGCCAGGCATGGTGTCACACACCTGTAATCCCAGTACTTGGGAGGCCGAGACAGGAGGATCATAGGTTCGAGGCAGCCTCAGCAATTTAGCAAGACCCTGTTTCAAAACAAAAATAAAGATAAAAATAAATGGCCCAGGATGTAGCTCAGAGGTAGAATGCCTTTGGGTTCAATTCCCAGTACCACACACA
>PVJS01053667.1:0-13218 GCA_004027185.1 Glis glis
CGGAGGTAGAACGCCCCTGCATTCAATCCCCGGTACCGCAAAAAAAAAAAAAAAAAAAAGAAATACATCAAATGTGGGAGCTGAGGGTTCCCGAAGGAGGAGATACTGAGCAGGCAAAAACAACCTGTGCCCACCACGGCAGTGTCCCTGTGAGCTAGGGACAACTGAGCTTTGCCTGGAAATGTCTATGGACAGTCTAATCGCTCTCTAGACTAGCAGTTGCAAGTCACCTGAGATATGGAACACAGAGCCTCAGTGTAGAACTTACTATCAAAGACACTTATTTTCTCTCTCAAAGAGTAGGGTCGAACTATTTAACAGTCTCCTAAGGCAGCAGATAAATATCACCATACCTATTTTATTTTATGGATAAGTTATCTGAGGTCCAAAGAATTTTGTGACCCACAAAAAGATCACACAGCAAGTCAGAGAAAGGTAGAGGATGAATGTCCATAATTTTTAATTTCTGATATTGTGCTTGTTCAACAGGCTGAATGATTTGGATTTGGTATGCTGAAGCTTACTTTCTTTTTTTTTTTTTTTTTGAGGCACTGGGGATGGAACCCAGGGGCATTCTACTTCCGAGCTACACCCCCTGCCCTATTTTTTATTCTTTTATTTTGAAACAGGGTCTCACTAAGTTGCAGAGGGCCTCACTAAGTAGCTGAGGCTGGCCGTGAACCTGCGATCCTCCCATCTCAGCCTCCCAAGTCCTGGGATTACAAGCGTGCGGCTTACGCTGAAGCTTAAGAACAGTATCACTAGCTCTTCTTTCCTAGAATAATTTATTATTGTTGTTATTATTAACAGTAGCAATATATGGTGCTTGCAATAAAAGTAGGAAAAATAAAAGTTTATTCATGCAAGATAGAGGACTAAAAAAATCCACTTAAGTATATAAAAGTGATGATAGATGGGCTCTTGAATTCTGTCCCTGGACTTAGGATGATTTTTGTCATTATCATTCTGTAATGTGTTTGCATTACTATATGCTAGTGGGGGCTGAAATGACACCAGGTGATTTTTATTGTCAGTGTGAGAACTGGCATGTCAGACAATTCAGATTGCTTAAAACATGTTTTAAATTTTCAGCCGTACATGTATTTGACTTGGCTTTTCCCCTTCTGGTCTGGCTTTGTCCAAATACTTAAATCTCAATGCCTATGTACCTCATAGTTGAGGAAAAAGAAAAGAGAGAGAGAAGACTCATTAAGGTACTTTGTGATGTATCTTGAAAATGTGGGAACACAGAGAGGAATTTGGCCATGTGCTGTGGCCAGTGCCTACTGACTCATGACAACCAATTATTAGCAGAGTAATGGATCCTAAAGATGTTCACCTCTGAATCCCTGGAACCTGTGGACGTGCCTGCCGCCTCGCGTGGGGGAAGAGATGCTGCAGGTGTAAAGGACTTTGAGATGTGGAGGTCAAATTGGAGAGCCAGGTGGGTCCCCTCGAATCACATGACTCCTTAGAAGTGGAGAGCATTCTCTGCTGAGCCGGAGAGGGCTGGGATAATGCAGCAAGCTCAGAGAAGTGACGTGGAAAATGCTGGACCTGCCAGTGCTGGCTAAAAAGATGAAAGAGGGGCGCCATGAGCCAAGGAATGTGGGTGGCCTTTAAAGGAGAGAAATCTGTGAAGCTGTCAATACCAATGTCAATATTATGAACAGGGAGGGGGAGGGAATGGGGAGGGGTCCAGAAGGAAACGAACTGGGTGCTGTGTGCATGTGTCTTTCTATCACACTAAACGTCAATATGATGTATGGTTACTGCACCAATAAAAAGTAAATAAAAAAAAATAGAAAGAACCAGGGATGGCCAGGCATGGTGGCACATGCTTGTAATCTCAGTGCTTGGGAGGCTGAGACAGGAAGATCGCAGGTTCGCGGCCAGCCTCAGTAAGTAGTGAGACTGTCATCAACCTAGAGAGACTGTTGCAAAATAAAAATTAAAAATAAATAGGGTTGGGGGGGTAGCTTGGAGGTAGAATGCCCCTGGGCTCAATCCCCATAACCCCCCCACACACACACACACAAAAGAGGAAGAACCAGGGAATAGATTCTCCCCTAGAGATTTTAGAAAAGAATGCAACCCTGCTACAACCTTGGTTTGAACTATACACCAACCTATGTAGCATTAGATATTAAACTTGTGTTACGTTAAGCCACTTCTATTAGTGTTATTTTTGTGTGTGCATTTGTGGTACTGGGGATAGAACCCAGGGCCTCGTACATGCCTGGGAGGGAGCAACTGACTGGGGAGAGAACCACCAGTCAGAAGCCTGCTTCCTTACAGACTTCGGGCTTTTTATGGGGTTAGGAAGGGAGTGAGAATGCAAGTGCAGTTGTGTAAGCCACTGGTTGGTGGGTTCGAGACCGGGCCATATTTGGTAAAGCCTTAGGCTGGGGGGCAGGGTAGGGGTGTTTCTTCTTTTGTGGTCTTTTTCACAGTCTTTTTCCCTTTGTTCTGGGTCTTCATTGGAAAAACCTCACAGTGCCCACAGATACTCTGGTCATATTATACGTCTGATGTTTTAAAATACTTTTGCCAAACCAGACATGGTGTCACACACCTGTAATACCAGTACTTGGGAGGCTGAGACAGAATTGCAGTTCGAGGCCAGCCTCAGCAACCTAGTGAGACCCTGTTTCAAAACAAAAAAGGGGTAGGGGTATAACTCAGAGGTAGAATACCCCTGGGTTCAATCCCCAGCACCAAAGAAAAAAAAAGTTGTTGTTTTTTTTTTTTGGCAAGTGTTTTTATACCCTTTATTGAATACCTTCAGTGAGTGGAAAACAAATTTGTTTTAGATGGGCAAGTAATAAACTTGATGCTTATGTGAAAAAAAGTTAAATTTCTTTAGAGTTATCCACTTCATCTTTGGACAGCTGTCAATGCCAGATAGTTTTGTTTTCTACTGAGCCAGGACCTGCTCAATTTAACTTCAGTGATATTCCCAAAGACAGTCCTCTAAGCTGTATTCAATCTAGATCCAACCTCTAGCCTCGGAACATAGTAACATGGTAACTTCGCCTGTGTAATAAATAAAGCTTTAATGACCGAAGACCCAGCGTCAATGACATCTTCTTGGAATGCTTCATCACTTTTCAATAAGACAGCTATAAAATAGTGGTGGATTTTGTGGACTCTGGAGCCAACTGCCCGAGCCCAGATCCAGTTTGTCTCTTCCTATGGATGTGAATTTAGGCAAGTCACTCATCTCCCCAAGCCTCAACTTCCTTTATATATTAATGGTGATCATGATAGTACCTCCCTCGGGATGATAGAAGTAAGATCACATCAGCTAATGTAGGGGAGAAAACGTAATGCCTTCGTCTCACCCATCACAAGGTTCACAGCTGACATTTTGGGATACATTTCTTTATCCCAAACTATGGATTAACAAAAGAAGAGGGTAATGCATCTATTTAACCGAAGTTGTACATGACATGGGAACCTTTGGAACTGAAGATCCCAAGACCCTGGGAAAACTATACATTTTTTTTATGTTTAGATTCAGTGAAGAATAGTCATGTTGAAGTATGATTTGACAAAAGAAAAACAATCTAATTGTAACAGGTGAGGAGAACCCAGTAAGTCCTACATGTTTAGATTTTTTTGAGCCTGTGGGTATAGCGCAGGATCATTCTGGAACAAGGGTCTTATGACCTACTTTCAAGCAAGGCGGTCAGAGAATTCCTTAATGGCCAGCTAGCCCGTGGAAAAGAGATGAAGGTCAGAGTGACCCCCTCGCTCCTCTCAGTCTCCTTCAGTTCATAGTACTCTGGGGTAGCGATTTCTGAGCCCTAGCACCAATATCTGTAAAACACTTAAAGCAGCACCTGCCACATCCTAGTTATTAGATAAATGCTAGCCATTCAGGAACAGTCAACTAAAATTGCTAAATGTTTTCGATTTGCGCCCTTAGCCACATTTCCATCAAATGTAAACTCAGGAAGTCTAACTTAATCTGTATCCCAGGCAATTTTTGCCTTAATGGATGTAGTCCAAATTTGAACACATAGAAATGAGCAACCCAGGATTTGGACCCTCCACGTTCTCCTCGCATGTGATAAACCACCCTCTAACATCTCCATTTCACTCAAATTGAATTAGACATGCATAATCTTTTTTTTTTTTTGCGGTACCGGGGATTGAACCCAGGGGCGTTCTACCTCTGTGCTACACCCCCGGCCCTATTTTTTTATACTTTATTTTGAAACCGGGTCTCACGAAGTTGTGGAGGACCTCACTAGGTAGGTAGAGAAAGAGAGACAGGGAGAGAGAGAGAGAGAGAGAGAAAGAGAGAGAGAGAGAGAGAGAGAGAGAGAGAGAGAGAGCTGAGGCTGGCCACGAACCCATATCCTCCGGTCTCCGCCTCCCAAAGTACTGGGATTACAAGCGTGCGCCACCATGCCCGGCCTAGACATGCATAATCTTTTAAAGCCTACACTGGAAGTTATTTTTTTTCAAATCATAGTTGCAAAGTTTTTATTTTGTTTTTATTTGTTTTTTATCTCCCCCTCTTTCCTGACATCAAAATAATTATATGCATGACGATTGAGATTCTGGTCTGTTGAATTTTATTTCTGATGGTCCACGCCCATAAATATAGTAGCAATGTAGGTTACATATGTTTGTTAGAGTTTCTTTGATAATAAAAGAAAACTAATACTTCAGTTTACACCCACAACCACTTTTTTAAACCAAGGTGGATTCTATAACATGAAAGCCCTCCCACCTGGGTTTATTCCCAGAGCTTGGAGAAGGGTTGAATTTGTAAAGGTGGTTGGGTCTTGAGTTTGAAAGGAGAAGTGGGGGTGGGGTGGGGAGGCGTAGATTTCTTTGCATAATAAAGCAAAGGCAATTAGAAGTCAAGGAGCACAGGAGGGAGGTGAGAGTGTTACTGGCCTGTTCACCGGATGAAGGAATGTGGCCTTTTATCCTCTCTGAATTCTAGCAGGTTTTGGAGGTAGCTCAGGGTCATTGTTGTGGGTGATACTAGTGCCTGAGGGATAGGTTGTAGTCTCCCCAGCCTCTGCTTAAATCAAAGAAGCTTATTGTCTTTTACATATTTGGTTTCTGTGCGTGTTACAATTTAAAGAGAAATTTTCAATTGCCAAAAAGAAAAAGTTTGCAGTTTGCGAACCGCCGTGCTAACTGCTTTCTGAAGTCCTTCCTAGCTGCAGCATTCCGCTTTTACTTAGGGAAAGCGCGTCTAGAAAGGCGCCCTAGAAAGGGCACAGTGGGAGGTGGGGTGTGCTGGAGCAGCAGTGTGGTATTATCTCGTTGTGTTATCAGTAAGTGACTCAGCTAGTCCCGAAGCACAAGCAACAGAGACTTGTTGAGAGAAAGACTGTTCCACGGGCGCACCAACTTCACATCAACCACCAGGGTCGCATCAGAGCATAAACTCGGGATATTTCCAAGGGGATCAGAAGACTGGGATGAGAAATTCTGGGGACAGTTTTATGAGGGTAATGCTACTTGAAGAATATTAAAAATGCTGTTTATGGAAATGTTTTACATATTTTGGGTTAAAGAATTTTTTAAAATCAGTTTTATTGAAGTATAACCTACATTCAGTAAAATGCACTCATTTCAAGCATTCCAAGTCCACTAGTTTTGGCAAATGTATATATCTATGCCACTACTATTGTCATGGGGAGACGCTAATTCTGTGGGTCCTTGGCCTCCATGATGAATAAGAATTTCAACATGTGCCATCAGAAAAAGGCAAAGGTTTAATTAATTTAAGAAAGGTGGGGATACAGGTTGGGGGCCATCTCAAGACTGTGCGCGTCCACCCATCCAAGTGAGCAAGAGAGAGTCCGGTGCTTTCGCAGTTCTTTTATAGGCGTGGGTAGTAGGGTCTCACAGTGGAGGGCAGGACTTCCTCAGTTTCCCTGGCAACAGATAGGCAGTGGGGTCTGACCTTTGTCCTCCTCACCCACCCTACTTACATTAAGCATCTCAGGTGTGGAGAGGAGCCATTGTGATTAAAGGTGTGGACTCATTAAGGCTTCTGCCTGACTGAACACATGCTATAGGGTGGAGTTAGATTATGAACTTTCAAAATTTTAAATCTATATTTTCCCAATGTCTCCTTTTTGCCTAATATTTCTATCTTTTATATTCTACCTCATCACTGTTACAATCAAGATAATATTTTCTTCATCCTAAATCTTCCCTTTTCCTTCCCCCTTTCTAATCAATGACCTTCCCATCTCTGACTCCAGGAAAAACTGGTCTGCATTCTGTCATGGTAGGTAATTTGTGTGTGTGTGTGTGTGTGTGTGTGTGTGTGTGTGTGTGTGGTCCTGGGGCGTGAACCCAGGTGCATTCTACCTCTGAGCTGCACCCCCAGGCCTATTTTATTTTGAAACAGAATCTTACTAAGTTGTGGAGGGGCTCACCAAGTTTGCTGAAACTGGCCTTGAACCTGCAATCCTCCTGTCTCAGCCTCCCAAGTACTGGAATTATAGGCTTGTGCCACCATGCCCGGCTGATAATGTGTCTTTTTAAAAGTTTTTTTGTTTGTTTTTAATATAAGCGAAATCATGCGGTATTTGTGATAACATGCCCTAAAAGTAATTTTTTTTAGCCTCGTTTTCTACTCTAAAATTAGACTCCCTGACCTTTGGCCAACAAAGCCTGCGAAACTGTTTCCCGCCTGTACACTCAGCTCACGCCCCTAGACCTACCCCCTTGCTTCTAAATAAGGAAAAATTTACTATGATTGGTTGATTTAAAGCATAACCCACGAACGCTGCTTGTTCTCTATAAAAGGAAACGGTGAGCTGTACAAGAGGCTGTGGTTTTTCTGTCTTGCCGGAGAGGTAATAAAGCCTCACCTTAACTGAGTCGGTGGTCTTGAAATTTTCTGTTCCTCGCTCATTGTGTAACAATTTATGCTTTTGAGTCTGGCTTTTTTCATTTGGTATAATGCTTTTGAGACTCATCTGTATTGTTGTGTATCTCAATAGTTTGTTATTGATGAGTAGTATTTAATTGTATGGCTACATCATAGTTCATTTCTCTACTTATCTGTTGATTGACATATGTGTAGATTCAAATTGTACCTCTTATAAATAGATTTGCTATGAACAATTGTGCAAAAATCCTTGTGTGGACATATTTTCATTTTCTGGGGTAAAATCCTAAATTCATATGATAAGTGCATGTGTAACTTTTTATGAAGCATGTTCAAAATGGTTATACATTTCATATTTCCACCAGCAGTATGAGAGTTCCAGTTGCTCTTTATATCTGCCGACACTGTTGGTCTTTTTGTTCTAGCCATTCCCTCGGTTGTATAGTGTTATCTATCTCACTGTGCTTTTAATTCTTCATTTCTCTGATTCTTGCGGTCAAGATGACTTTTTGAGGTTGTTTCTGACTTTATGAATTTGATCTCTGTGCTTGCCATTTTCCTCCTCACATACATTGAACGTGTTACTTTTGCTGGCTGGCATAGTGAAGCCAGGTTCTCCAGTTCAGCTTTGTTTTTTTGTGTGAGTGTGTGTGTGGTACTGGGGATTGAACCCTGGGGCACTCTACCTCTGAGCTACACCCCAGTCCTATTTTTTTATTCTTTACTTGGAAACAGGGTCTCACTAAGTTGCGGAGGGCCTCACCAAGTAGATGAAGCTGGCCACAAACCTGAGATTCTCCTGTCTCAGCCTCCCAAGTACTGGGATTACAAGTGTGCGCCACCATGCCTGGCTTTCCAGTTCAGCTTTGTAATGTCTCAACAAATTACCTCCAGTTTTTTGTAATCGAAAAGGCTACATTATATATATTAAAATCAATTCATTTTATACACAATTTCTAAGATCCAAGGCAACTTTAAGTATTTTTTTCAATTCACATGACTTCTTATTCACAAAACCACTGTCATGAAGATGTTCTTTAAAAACAAACATTTCTGACATGAGAAAAAAATCCTTTGTATATGTTACCTATTTTAAATATTTCTATTTTTAATATGTGAACTCATTTTGAAAGTTACTTTGTTCAGTGTAGAGGGCTTATTGAAGATACAAGAAAAGAAATCCTAGGTGCTTATTTAAACATAAGTTGTTTGGATAAATTATGTATTTTTTTCCTTAAAAGTTATGTGATACAATCATATATCTGCTGGCTCCTTTTAATTATTCAATTACATGGTTTTCAATTGTTTTTCTTTGCCAGATATTCAGAGGATGCATGAGCTTAAAAGCTATGCTATAATTTATTGGGGATATTTCTTCTTTAGACTTTTCTATGTATAATATAAAATAGTTATTAGCTCAGCAAGTGTGGTCATTATGTCCTGTATTTTTATGATATTGTAAAATGATTTTGTCAGCTATATTGCAGATATTTTAAAATGAATCTTAAAAGTCCTAGTTTAAACTCAGGACATTTAGAAATGCTTACGCAAGCCAGGGGTGGTGGCGCACGCTTGTAATCCCAGTACTTGGGAGGCTGAGACTGGAGGTTCACTGCCAGCCTCAGCTACTTAGTGAGGCCTTCCACAACTTAGTGAGACCCTGTTTCAAAATAAAGAATAAAAAGGGCTGGGGATGTAGCTTGGAGGTAGAATGCCCCTGGGTTCCATCCCCAGTACTGCAAAAAAAAAAAAAAAATTACGCAAATTTTTGCTGATTTTTAGTTGTAATGGGGACAATAAGGGTAGCATGAAGCTGCTCATGAAATAAACCATGTTTATTTTGGCAACAGCACACAGAAGTATGAGAAATCTCATAAAAATCTCTCCTCCTAAGTATTTTGATTTAAAATCCATCACAATTCACAAAAAAAGTCAACTGCAAGAAATATCAAAGTTTCTCACCTCGCGCGTTTCATATTTCTCTTGGAGTTTTGAACAACACCAGAAGGAAAGTGGGGTTTGCCTGGAGCTTGTCTGCTGCACTATATCTCTGTGTGTGGGACAGTGTATATTTTTTTGGATTTGTGCAGAGCAGGCTGCGATCTGGGCGTGTGCATGTGGCATAGTCACGTCCTGACATCATCTAAACCTCTGCTGGATGGCATGCCATCCCAGGAATTTGCCAGAACCACTTCACGAAGCAGCATAGCACATGGCGGCTCACCCTAAAAATAAGAATGTCTCATGAAGGTTACCAACAGGCTCATCGGTCCAGAGGAGGGAATGAAGACCACCAGGACTCTCCTAGCTACCGCCATGTCATTGAGTCTTTTTGCAGTCTAGGTCTTTATTATTTTTTTTAGGAATTATTTTGAAGAGCAAATTTTGGGCTTCTTTTCATCATTCTAAACATCTATGGGCTATTTCATTAGTCTCAATTTTTTCATCATTTATGATATTTTTTGCAAAGCTTCTGTGCATTGGGAGAAGTGGAATGGTAATTTGGGTTTCCTAAACCTAGTCTAACCATCACATTCTTGTAGAGTGAGGAATTCCGGATTTTTTTTTTCTCTTTCTTCCGTCCAAGAGAAATTGCACCATTAACAACTTATTTTTGATGTAATATGAAGTGCCTGGTTTAAAAGAGAAAAATCTCATTTTTCTGCCCTGTTGGAAGCACACACCATTGTTTCCGCCATACATCATATACATGCTGTCACAAGAAAATAATTTAAATCTCTTTTCATTAAATGTCCCTAATGACATATTTAAAGAAACTTTGTACTGAAGTGTAACATGCACGTAGAAATCTCAATGATGTAGGTTAATGAATCTCACAGTGCAAACACGTCTGTGTAATCACCACTTTGACCAAGGCATTAAATATCAGCATACCTGACACCCTTCTTGTGCCATCCCTCAATGGCTATTTCTCTACCCTTCTAAAAAGTAACCACTATCCTGTTTCCTAACACCATAAATCAGTTTTACTTGTTGAACCTTATACACAAGATCAGGCAGTAATTACTTTTTGGTGTTGGACTGTTTTGCACAGCATCGTGTTCCCCAGATCCACCCAAGCTACTTCTTACAGCAGCAGTTTGCTCATTTCTGTTATAGCATTCCCTTATAGTCACATTCGGCATGACCACGTTTGGGTCAATGACAGACCTTATGTATGACAGCGATACCATAAGATTATAATGGAGTTGAATATTTCCTTTGCTTTTTTTTTTTTCTTGTGGCCCTGGGGATTGAACCCAGGGGTGCTCTACCCCTGAGCTACGCCCTCAGCCCTTTTATTTTGAAACAGAGTCCCGCTAAGTTGCCAAAATTGGCCTTGAATTTGCGATCCTCCTGTCTCAGTCTCTCAAGTACTGGGGAAAAATGTCTATTTCTAATGATGTCACAGCCATCAAACTGTCATGTTGCAATGTATTTTATTTATGTGCTTGTGGTGACGCTGGTATAGACATTATTTATGATGTTGATTGTTGCTACCCTCCATCTTCTCTTCTAGAATATAAGCTCCTCAAAGGTATAGAGCTTGGTCTATTTCACAAACTGAGGTGCGCTCAGTACCTAGAACAGTGCTTGGTACAAAGAATATGTGCTCACTAAATACATAATCGATGTATAAACAAATGCATAATCAATATATAAATAAATTACTTTTATGATTAAGTGGTCAGATCCAATAGGGAGTTCGATTTTGCTTTTCTTTTCAGAGTGAACCAATTTTCCCAAGACCATATGCCAAGTTATATTTCTCCAATGGTTTGTGGAGCCACCTCCGTTGCATATTAAGTTCCCATTTACATATGATTCTGCTTCTGATCTCTTAATTCCACTCTGATTTTTTTTGTGTGTGTGCCTATATTATTATAGTATTCTAATTATGAACTTGTGGCATGTTTTCATTGTGCAGGGCAACTTACCCTCTTTTGTTAACTTTTTACTGAAATTGATTTAGATATTAATGAATGTTTTCTCCTCCATATACATTTTGGAATAAATTTATTTTTATTTTATTTTATTACTTTTTTAGAAAAGTGAGTTTAAATTTAGATTGGGACTGTATTTATAGATTTATTGCGGGAGAGGGGAAACAACATTTTTATAATATTAAATCATTTCATCTAAGAGCACAGAATGCTTTTTCTATCATGTCACACCTTTCTTTTTTTATTTATTTATTTTTTATTTTTTTATATTCGTTTATTGGTGCATTGTAATTATACATCTTGATACACATCAGGGTAGCAGCATCATACATGCACACATTGCTCATTTAGCCCTCCCTCAAATCCCTCCCTTTCATGCTCCGCATAGTGATTGAGTCTTATAAGCCTGTGTATGTACGTCATGCGCTATAGTGTGTTTCCCTCCACCCCTTTCCCAACTCCCTCATCTAGGTCACCTTCTTTGTTCATCTAAAGTTTTCTTCTTCTTTGTCGGGAGTCCCTTCTAAGTCCCATTCTATCTAGCTTCCACAAATTAGGGGGGACATCCGACTTTTCACTCTTAGTGACTTACTAATTTTACTTAGCACAATGTTCTCCAGTTCTCTCCATTTCCCTGCAAATGATGTAATTTTGTTATTCTTTGTGGCCGCGTAAAATTCCATTGTATACATATCCCATAGTTTTGTGATTCATTCATCTGTCGATGGACACCTTGGCTGGTTCCAAAGTTTGGCAATTGTGAATTGTGCAGCTATAAACATAGATACACATGCATTGGTCTGGTAGTTGGGTTTTAGTTCTTTGGGGTAGATGCCTAGAAGTGGTATTGCTGGGTCATATGGTAGGTTCATTCCCATTCTTCTGAGGATCCTCCACACTGTTTTCCACAGTGGTTGCACTAATTTGCAATCCCACCAACAGTGTAGTAGAGTTCCTACTTCTCCACATCCACGCTAGCATTTGTTGTTTGTGTTTTTAATGATTGCCATTCTAATTGGTGTTAGGTGAAATCTCAGGGTAGTTTTGATTTGCATCTCTCTGATTGCTAATGAAGTTGAACATTTTTTCATACATTTATGGGCCATTTGTATTTCTTCTTCTGTGAAGTGTCTATTTAGTTCACTTGCCCATTTTTTGATTGGGTTATTTGTTTTTTTAGTGATGATTTTTTTAAGTTCTCTGTATATTCTAGAAAAGAGTCCTCTATCCGAGGAGCAGCTGGCAAAAATCTTCTCCCATTCTGTTGGCTCTCTGTTAAGGTTCTTGTTTCCTTTGCTGCACAAAAGCTCTTTAGTTTAATGGAATCCCATGTATTGATCCTCATTTTAGTTTCCTGTGCCTTTGGGGGTCTTGTTGAGGAAGTCTTTACCTGTGCCTATGTGTTGAAGTGTTGGGCCTATGCCCTCTTCGAGTAGTTGTAAGGTCTCTGGTCTGATTTCTAGGTCTTTGATCCATCTTGAATTGACTCTTGTATAAGGTGAGAAAGTGGGGTTTATTCCTATTTTTCTGCATATGGTTAGGCAGTTTTGCCAGCACCATTTGTTGAAGAGGCTATCCTTTTTCCAGTGGGTGTTTTTAGCCCCTTTGTCAAAAATCAATTGGCTGTAGGTGTGTGGGTTTGTTTCTGAGTCTTCTATTCTGCTCCATAGGTCTATGTGTCTGCTTTTGTGCCAATAGCATGCTGTTTTTATTACTATGTCTTTGTAGTACAGTTTGAAGTCAGGTATTGTGATGCCTCCTACATGGTTCTTGCTGCTGAGAACTAATTTGGCTATTTGGGGTTTTTTGTTGTTCCAAATGAATTTAAGAATAGATTTTTCTATGTCAGTGAAGAATGACTTTGGTAATTTAATGGGTATTGCATTGAATCTGTAGAGCACTTTTGGAAGAATGGCCATTTTGATGATATTTATTCTGCCTACACAAGAGCATGGGAGATCTTTCCATCTTCTAAGATCTTCTTCAATTTCTTTTTTCAATGTTTTATAGTTTTCCTTGTAGAGGTCTTTTACCTCCTTGGTTAGGTTTATTCCCAAGTATTTTATAGTTTTGGGGGATATCGTGAGTGGAAATGTCTTCTGGATTTCTTTTTCAGTGGATTTATGGTTGGCATACAGAAAAGCTTCTGATTTTTTAAGATTGATTTTGTATCCAGATACTTTGCTGAGTTTGTTGATCAGTTCTATGAGCCTTTTAGTTGAGTTTGTTGGATCTTCTAAGTATAATATCATGTCATCTGCAAATAGAGATAGTTTCAGTTCCTCTTTTCCTATTTGTACTCCTTTTATTTCCTTCTCTTGCCTTATTGCTCTGGCTAGAGTCTCGAGTACTATATTGAAAAGGAGTGGTGACAGCGGACATCCTTGTCTTGTTCCT
>PVJS01053668.1:0-13212 GCA_004027185.1 Glis glis
TTTATTTTGAAACTGGGTCTCACGAAGTTGCAGAGGGCCTCACTAAGTAGAGAGAGAGAGAGAGAGAGAGAGAGAGAGAGAGAGAGAGAGAGGGAGAAGACAGGAAGAGAGAGAGAGAGAGAGCTGAGGTTGGCCGCGAACCTGGATCCTTCCAAAGTACTGGGATTACAAGAGTGTGCCACCACGCCCGGCTTAAGTGTCTATTTAAATGCAGTCAATGTGTAGAGACCAGAAAGCTGACCCAGTTGACTAATCCCAGAAATTCTCTTCTAGTGGCCTATTGGTAATCTGGCTGGTGCTGAGCTGCCTTACCACTAGTGAGAGGGACTATATCCAACACCCCCAGGGTGTTCCATGGTGGGTATTTTAGCATTTACTAACAACTTTCCTAAAACAAATACAAAAAAGATTATTTATAGGAGGTTGATATATTTAATATTTAATACAACTCTCAATAATTACAAAGAACCCAAAATATTAAGGATATAGATTATTAAAACACAGTTAAGTTTGTTTAGTCAACAGATATACAGAGTACCCTGAAATCAACAATTATAGAAAACATGTTATTGTTAGCATACCTGAAATACTAACCAAGATGACAACATTTTGATCTATGAAGATTACCTCAAAAGATGCCAAAGTCTTTTTTTGTTTGTTTGTTTTTGTAGTACTGGGGATTGAACCCAGGGGCATTCTACCACCAAGCTAAATCCCCAGCCCTTTATCTATTTTTTGTTCTGAAACAGAGTCTCACTAGGTTGTTGAGAGTCTCACTAAGTTGCTGAGGATGTTTGGAACCTGTGATCCTTTTATCTCAGCCTCCCAAGTACTAGGATTACAGGTGTGCACCACCACACCTGGCTGCCAAAGTCTTTAATATCATGAAGACAGCATTCATTGACTATAAGATAATCCATTTAAAAATCAGCAACAAAATAATTTTGAATTTTAAAACAATTTTCACACAATTTTAGAGGAAAAAGTAATTTTTCTCAATAATTAATGAGTCAAAAAATATTGAAAACTTGGAAACATTAGAAAAAAATGAAACTGCTATACAATAAAGCAATTCTTAGGGCAAGACAATACATACATATATATATATATATATATGTATATATATATATGTATATATATATATTTAAATATTTGTGTTAGAGAAAGAAGCATGAGAAATTATAAGCTAAATACCATAGCAAGAAAGATAAAAAATGAAAAACAGAGTAAATCAAAGAATATAGAAAAAGGAAACTAATAAAGGTGAGAGAAAAGACTAATGAAGCAGAAAAAACAATAAAAAAATCTTATGATTTGCTTAGTTTTGTTTCTTAAGGATTGTGAAAACAAGTAACCCTCTGACACTGAGCAAGGCAAAAAGATCAGGCACAAATAAGTTTAGGAATGAAAAATAGATATAATTACAGATTTTGCAGAGATTTAAACACTAGAAAATACTTGGAGACTTTATGGCTTTAAATGTAAAGACAGACAAAAGGGAACATTTTCTAGAAAAAAAATTGATTTTTCTTTCTGTGTGTGTGTGTGTGTGTGTGTGTGTGTGTCAAAGACTTATATACACAAAATACAAAAATTTTATATCTGCTAATAAGTCATTCTCAGAGAGAGAAGTTCCAGCTCATAATATAGGGATTCACATGGGGAGACCAGACCTGCCCCTGGTTTCTGACTTTTCTTCTCCCAGCCTCAGTTTCCCCTCTGTACTTTAGTTGGCAGCAGGGAAGGTGCCAATTTCCCAGGATCACCCTGCAGTTGAGGTGCGGTCTGCTCTATACAACAGTCTCCCAACCACTCCCTTTCTTTCTTGGAACTGAGCTCCATTATAGGAATCCAGAATGAAGGGAAGAAGGAAACCATAGAGGAAAAGGATAAAAAAGACTTTGCATAGAACATTTTTTTTTCTTTCCCTACAAATTCACGTTTTGTGCTTTCGGTGAGAAATAGAAAGCGAGGCTGTCAGCTTTTGAGGGTTGTTTATTTCCAGGAAGCAGGGAGGTGATGATGATGGTGACGGATCCATCCTCAGACAGTAGCCATTGTTTGTGCCCAGACTGCAAACGCGGCAGCTGCCTTCCTCCTTGGCCTCCCTGTGAGTCTCTACACCTGGGGAGCCTGCGTGGACAGACCCTTTGCAGGTTGCCCGACTCTAAGACATAGCAGAAGGACATAAATAATCAGCTACCAATTCTTCAGCTCGACTATAAAAAGCGTGCATATGTTCTGTGCAGGTTTTCTTAAGGTAAGGGACAGAGCTGGGCAAAGCTGAGCTTCTAGAAATGTCCATATGGGGAGGCGGTCTTTCACCGATGATTCTGCAGACAGAAATTGCCCATCTGCACTGTTTGCAGGTGTTTTGAATGATTATATTATTAGCTCTGTCTGTTCAACTTTGCTTTTTTATGGTGGCTTTAGTATTGCAGTAAAAAAAAAAGAAGAAAGAAAAAAGAAATATAAAGGCAACCATCTGGTTCCCGATTTGTGATCGTATTCTCTGTCAGGAGAGAGGGAACTGCTACCTTGGAGGTGGGTCAAACACTGGGCAGATCCCAATGCCGCCCTTGTCTGGGGGAGAATTTGGGATGAGTAAAATCATTCACGGTATCCAAGAAAAAATAGTTTATTTCCTCATTTCTCCTCCCCCCCCCCTCAACCTGGGTGCCTTGCCGCTACCTTGGAGCTCACTGGAGTAGTAGAACTGATGACCAGTACATTCCCCATAGCCACAGCCTGGCCAGGAGAATTGGCTGTGTATGTCAGGGTGGCTCTGGAGAGCCAAGCCTTAGCTGTCCATCCCACCCATGATTCTGGACCTTAATTTGATCTGTGCTATGACCTGTGAAACTTTGCATCCCGACTGCAGGTAGCAAGACAAAGATTTATTTGATTATCTGTGCATAGGCGATTCATCAGGGAAATGCGCTTTGTGTCAGATGGTGCAGAAGCAGGGTTATTTAGGGTTGTGCAGCACATCCAGGGCTGGGAGGGTGCCAGCAGCCACAAGCCCAGCAAGGTCACGATACCTCCACACCACAAGCGTTGCAGGCCGATGCCCAGTCACACCTGGGCCAGAGGGCGCCACCGCCTTTTCATTGCTTTGGGAAAAGATATGAGAATTATGTAGGTGTTTTTCTTTTTCCTCTTTCCCTGAAAGGGTAGATACAATATTATGATGTAATCTGAAGAAGCAAACAGGAGGGTCTAAAACCAACCTTCTCTTCTCTGTAGGTTCTTCAGGGACAGACAAATCTTTACGGTAAAAAATTATGTATATATATTATATATGTGTGTATGTATGCACAAATATACACATATGCTATATATTTTATATATATAATTTGACACATATATAATTTAACATACCTATATAATTTATATAATTTGGCGTATATATTATAAACCATGTCCTATGACCTATCTTTTGCAACATAAAATCAGGGGGACCCCTGTGTTTGTCAGTACAATGGGAGGGGCAGTGTCCATCATGCACACCTTGGAGATTCAGAAGGAGGAGACGAGGAGGAACACAGATAAAAATGGAGCAGTTCCTAAAACTACACCTCACTGATTGTAGAAATGTTTCAGATTGGCACTTTTGATGACAAGGAGAAGAACCCCATCCAGGCATACATAAGGGACTGAATTCTGTCCTTTGCACTACTAGGTCTCACTTCAAGAAGTGAACTGGGCATGGTGGCACGCACCTGTAATCCCAGTACTTGGGAGGCTGAGACAGGAGGATCACAGGTTTGAGATAGCCTCAGCAATGTAGCAAGACTCTCAGAAACCTAGTGAGACCCTGTTTCAAAACAAAACATATAAAAGGGCTGGGAATGTAGCTTGGAGATAGAATGACCCTGGGATCAATCTCCAGTAACACACACACACACACACACACACACACACACACACACACACACCCACACACACACAATGTTTCCTTTTGTTGGGTGCATTGCAAGACTTACAGTAGAAGCTGGGCATGGGGTGAACCCCCTTCCCTTATTTTAGGAAAACCCAGAACACTGAAGATTGCACCCGTGAGGATCCTGAAGGGATGCAGAGACTTTAGGAAGCAGTTATGGGGAGAGATAGATTGTCCCTCCACCTGGAAAGAGAAAGTCACTGGTCCTTAGGGGGTTAAGCACTTGCCCCTTACCCCTTGGCAATTCCTGGAGTTGGTAAGGCTTTGGAGGGAATGGCTTCATTGTGCACACAGCATGTTCACATCCAAGTCTCGTGACCTCAGCCTTGGCAGTGGGCCAGGGGGGCAAAAGGAGTTACAGGCATCAAGAACTATATAAATGTAGACCATAGCATCCTGGGGGCTACCACTGCAGAGAGAGTAAAGGGGTCTCCCTGGGACATTTTCCTTGCATAGCATCTCACGGGCTTTGTCAAATTATGAAAGAAGGGGGACTAAGTGCTTGAAATGGCCCTGTTTGATCGAATAAAGTGATTGTAAATTAAGGCTGGAACGTCTTTGATTAGAATAATAGTGAGACACTTGGCACCGTTGAACCTGGAGCTCAGATTTGCACACATACTAGTGAGGGGTCGAGGGAAAGTCCAGGAAATCACTGGATCACGAACCTGGAGTTTGAAGGTGGACCAAGAAGACCCCAGGGTAGGATTTGGTTCTGGGATCCATCCAAGTCATAGGCATAGTACTAGGTTGATCACAAAGCGGGGAGAGGCTGCTATCGTAGGCCCCCAAAGCCAAATACTGCTGAGAATTTCAGACTGTTCAAATGAGTACTTGAAAGTACAACCTGGGTCTCAGACACCCTGAGTTTGAATTTCGTTTCCTCTATTAGCTATGAGACCACATATAAGTACTTAATCAACCATCTTCCTCCTCTCCCTCTCTTCCTTGAATTTTCCCTGTTTCCTTATCTGCTTAATCAATTTTATAAGAATAGGCCTGTGAGTGGATAAATATACCCTCTGCTTACATGACTACCTGCTATGTGAGTAGTGTTCAATAAATATTATACATACTATTCTGATTGGTTTTATTCTCAGAATATCTGTTTCTTTTTCTTTCTTTATACTGAGAATCAATATGGTGTAGAATTAAGAGAACAAATTTGGAAGCCAGACAGCCAATATTCAAAACCAAATGTGTTAATGATTTAATATATTTTTTTGGGGGTACCGGGGATTGAACCCAGGGGCATTCTACCTCCGCGCTACACCCCTGGCCCTATATTTTTATACTTTATTTTGATACCAGGTCTCACGAAGTTGCGGAGGGCCTCACTAGGTAGAGAGAGAGAGAGACAGACAGGGAGAGAGAGAGGGAGAGATAGAGAGAGAGAGAGAGAGAGAGAGAGAGAGATGAGGCTGGCCGCGAACCCGGATCCTCCGGTCTCCGCCTCCCAAAGTACTGGGATTACAAGTGTGTGCCGCCACGCCCGGCTCGATTTAATATTTTTAATATCGTTATTATCATCATCACGGCATGGTCTTCACACTGCCTGGTCTCTGTCTTTACTTCTTCCTTCTGAGTCCAGCTTGCCTTTGACTTGCTGCGGTCCCAATTCACCTTCTGGTACATTCTGACCTTCAGCTCCATCATGCCTGGAATCTTATTTCTTTACTCCTTGGTCTACAAGGAGGCTCCTAGCAGAGCCCAAATTCTTTGGTGATAGGAACGGCCTAGACAACTTTCTTCCAAGCTGACTTGTCTAGAGAAAACTGCAACAGCTCCTTCCAGGAGAGATGCGATCAGGAGCTGCTTCACCTGCTCCAAGTCAACTGAGAGGCCAGAGAGCTACTCTCCAGTGTGCAAATCCCATTTAACACTGGCACTAACTCTCAAGTTCTTCCTGACAACTCCATGCCCCATGTGTCTCACAACATCCCTCCTGCCAAGCTCTCTCCAGACCTTTCCATGAGGTGGACAAGGAGGTTTGCATGTTGACTTATTTGCACGTGGTTTTGCTCCTTAACATGGATTGGAGCTCCATTACCTGCATGGTTGGGTTGTGAGCTACACACAGGTCAGGCTCAGGCCAACCCCTGTGCTATCTGGTCATTCATAGCTTGCCCTTGATTCACCCTTGACTCATTCCTGTGGCTACAGGGGACACACAGAGCACAGCTTCCCTTCTGTATGTTTTCTCTCTCTCTCTCTCTCTCTCTCTCTCTCTCTGTCTCTCCATCATCTTTAGGGACCTTTCCCTATTCCCTTGAAGTCACTAATTTCAATTACAATTAGCACTGAAAACTGCTTTATAATCTATTCCACCTCAGGATTCTCCCCGTGAACATTCTATACACTCGGCAATTTTCATGTTTTCAACTTCATATTCCCAAGGCAGAAAATCAGATTGACCCAACTCATCTATTCAGGTTCCAGCTCTTGGTCCCTCAGCTGCCTCTAAAAAAGGGGTGGCATTCCATGGAACAAAACAACAACAAAAAAAGCTGCCTCTGAGTGCTAATTCAGCAGGGGAGCAAGGCAGGAAATGTCTCCTACCAAGAGCACCAGGGCTTTCTCTGTCCTGTGGCCAGCTCTGGCCTTAACATTTATCTTTTTCACAGGAGGATAAAAGAAAAAATACTGCTTTCTAAAGACTTGGCATGAAGCAGAGCTACGCTGTCAAACTCAGCTACACAGAGGCAAGGCAAGTCCAGAGTCCTACCCCTACTTCTGTGCCCCAATAGTTCACACCCTCCCGAGTTTACACTGCACCCCAAAGTCCCCTGGGAGCTATATGTCAGTCAAAATGGTGGCTGCAAACCCAAATGACCCCCCCACTCCACAATAGGTTTTATTTTTATAATATACAGCCTTACAGCCAAGATTTTGTCTTTAAGAGCTCCTATGTCTTTGTGATTATACCTTCCTCTTTCAGTCTTCCTTTCATTCAACACATGTCTACGGAGGTCCTTTTATTTGCTCTCCAAAAAAAAAGAAAAACAGTGAACTAAAAGATAAAGTCACTGCTCTCATGGAGCATGCATTCCAGCGGAGGGCAGGGTGAGGACACCGGTAGTAAATGTGGCAGCTGAGAGGACAGGGTGGGCTGCGGAGACAGGGCTTCTGGACAGCAAGGTACACACCTCTCTGATGAGATGACATTGCAGCAGAGACCTGAGTTCATGAAGTGAAGGTCTGAGCTGTAAGGGCATCTGGGATCTGGATATTGTAGCCAAGGGCATAGGAAATACAAAAGCCCTGAGACAGGGATCTTCTGGAACGTTTGAAAGATAGCAGAGAGGAAGGGGGGTGGGTGAATGAGAAGTGGCCAGGAGGCAGGCTATTTGGGGCCATATAGGATTCTACTCCAAATGAAAAGGGAGCCGGGGAGGACTTTCACGGAGGATCTCCGTGGTCTCACCTCAATCCTCAAGGGATCATATTGCTTCAGCATTTAGGACACTACTCAGGAGGCCACGGAGAAAACCCACGTAAGAGACAATGGCACCTTGCACTCAAGTGGTAGCAGTCAAGGATGATCGTTTCATTGTGTTATGTGTTGCTTTGGAGAAGTGCATTACAGGAGCTAACATGAATTTCCCTAAGACACATACCATACTAAACAGTCGGGGCTCCTGCCTTTGCAAAATTTACTACCTAGTTGGGAAGACAGACATTGATGGAAAGTCATTTCTTGCTCAAAAGACATTGTGAGTCAGGCAACTATCTTGAAAGGTTTCTTCCGAGTGGTGACTCAGGAATTCAGGATCTTTCTGTGTTATATCTTAACTATCCTGAAGTCGTTCAAGTCCAACTAAGGGAGTCCCCACTGGAGTAAGTGGGAGTAATCCAAGAAAACACAAACTAGAGGATATCATGGGAGATTTTAGCGGAAAGGTATGGAAGACACTTGCCCTACTTTGTAAATCACATTTCATTGGGAAAAAAATCAGTTGCGTGGACCCAGACTATCTGCAAAGAAGCCTGAAATTTGTGGTCTTCTTGGGAAAAGCTAGACAATGGTGTGAGTTCAACTAAAGTCTAATCACAGCTAGATTCCACAGGAATTCTGAATGGCACCAATGTTGGCCTATCCTGAAGACAGGGGCTGGTCTTTTGTACCCCTATCTCTCAGCCATTGGCCATGGGCCACCCTGGAAGGAAGATATAACCTCTTATGTGTTTTAGGTAAGGAGTACTGTTGGCTGAGGAAATGGTTCTTGAACAGGGGGTGAATTTGCCCCCTAAGGAATATTTAGAAATGCCTAGAGACATTTTGGGTTGTCACGACTTGGTGTGGGAGCTACTGACATCCAGTAAGTAAAGGCTGGAGAGGCTGGTAAACATACTACAATGCATAGAGTAGACCCTACCCTCACATAACAAAGGCCACTCTAGGCCAAAAATAACAGTGGTTTCAAGGTGGAAAAACTCTGAGCCAAGGAAAATTCTCAGCAGAAGAGTTCAGCTGTGGGATATTGGGAGCCACGCTATGGAAGATAGGCGCACGGGCTGGGAACCTTGGTAGAGTACCAATAGTGCTCAGCATAGTTCAGAAGAGGAGGAAAAACAGAAGACAAAACTGCTCAACTTGAGTTCTAGAAGAGCATCTTATACTAGTCAGCACTCCATACATATTTGAATAAATACCTATTCTTACGTCGTCTGAGGCCCAGGATGGCCGAGCTGGTACAATGGCTCCAAAGAATGACACCTGTAAGAACAGCTTTGGGTATGGTATCCTGTGGGGAGTACTTCTTTGGCACTGGAATCTCCAGTTTTTCTGATTCCTTCTCCAATCCTGGCAATTTGAATGGTAAGTGTTAGGTGACTGGGGTGACTTTGGACACCCAAAAGTAGTGCTGGACTTAGCCTCTGAGATTTTAATTATGCTACTCACTAATGATTATTGCATTACCAGACCAAGACTAATTTTTAGCACCTTGGGTGCTTCAGATTCTACAAGAACAGCGTGCACTTTGGTGGTTTTGTTTCAGTACCACTCTGAAAATTTTTGAGTTCCCCAAAACTTCGATCTCAACATGAATGCTTCTGGAGAAAGAGGCAGAGGCGAAGGCTCAGATGTTGCAACCCCTATCCTTGCTTCAACCAGAGTAGCCTTGCCTTCAAGTTATTTCATAAATCAGGGCTCCACATGAGGTTTTCATCTATGGATGAATTCTGCTGCTAAATATTGGAAACTTCAAGACTGAATGACAATCCCAAAAGCCTCAAATTTTCACGTCTGTGTGTGTGTGTGTGTGTGTGTGTGTGTGTGTGTGTGTTTATGGGGAGAGGGTTGGGGTGGCTGCTTTGGGGTGAGAGGTTTGTCCTCAAGATAAGTTTGTTGTTTCTGATGTTATTGCTATTTTATTTATTTATTTATTTATTTATTTATTTATTTATTTATATATTTTTTGCCGTATCGGGGATTGAACGCAGGGGCGTTCTACCTCCGCGCTACGCCCCCAGCCCTATTTTTTATACTTTATTTTGAAACCGGGTCTCACGAAGTTGCGGAGGGCCTCACTAAGGAGAGAGAGAGAGAGAGAGAGAGAGAGAGCGAGAGAGCTGAGGCTGGCGGCGAACCCGGATCCTCCGGTCTCCGCCTCCCAAAGTACTGGGATTACAAGCGTGCGCCACCACGCCTGGCTGTTATTGCTATTTTAAATGCCAGTTTTTAAAAATGACGGGAGACCTGGTACTTCTCACTCAAAGAGACCAAATAGTAGTAAAAAGTTTTTTTTTTTCTGTATAAAAAAGGGTCTAGAGGGCGTCAAGGGAACAAGAGTTATGGCTAATGACAGTAGAAACCTGGAGAGTATGAATCTAAATGTCTCATGCTGGTCCCGACGCAATGGACCTGGAGCAGGACACTGTGCCCTGCTGGTCCTCCAGCTCCAACACCACTACCTGAACTGCACCACTCTCTAAGGTCAGCATTTCTCTTCTGCCCTCTCCTCCACCCCCTGTCCTTCTGAGCGCTGTGCAGGCTCGTGAGCACAGTGGGTAGTTGTCTCTAGGCACCCAGTCTGCAGAGTAATAGAAAGACTGGAATTTTCTGTCTCACTTCTTTCTCACCCTTACTTACGATTGCTTTGGCCCTAATGTCCAAGTTGAAGAATTGGAGAGAGACCATTCCTCTGAATCACCCTCTCTCTGAATCTTGGGTTATTTCAGAGGACGCTGGCATAGAGGAGATGCACTGACTTTAAAACTGGGTCTTCTGGCTCCCAGCCCCAGCTAGATACCCTTTTTATGTATAATGGTAGGAAATGCTATTAACTTTACCCAAATCCCCAGTACTTGGACATTATTTAATTTCTGCAGATGAGAAATGCTGTTGAGGAAATGCTGTTGAGCTTAAATTCTATAAGTTCTCTGTACATTATAAACCATTGTAAGGATGATTCTACCATAGACAGTTCTCTATTTTACTAAAATCAAATGCCAATTTCAAGTGTTAACTCCATGTCTACCTGGGGCATGATCAGAAGCCTTGTTCTGAATTTCCTTCTCGATCAGGAGAACCCATCTTCTAGATAAAAAGAGCTGCAATGGGAACAGTCCTCCTGGAGGAACATTTCCAAGTCATATCACTGTGGAGGCTTGCAAACTATTGAAGACCTCGTGTTCTGAGTCAAAGCTCTCCCTAGCTCCTGCCAATGATCACTCACAATGTCAGTCTTGGAGACTGTGTCAACTGTTCCCATGTGGGTTGTCTGATGTATTTATGTATGTGTGACATCTACACAAATTCTCCAATCCCTGGCTATTCCCTTGAGGATAGCATATTAGGCATACTTTGTAAGAAACCAGACTGTTGGATAAGTGATTAGGACATAGCTTCCAACACAACCTCACCAACTAATATCCCTGGCTTTCTGTTTAATTTTGGGGGTGCTCTTATTAGATGCATTGAAAAGAATAGTTACTTAAAATAGGGATTCAGAAATCTATTACTGAGCCACAGATTCTGTGGAAGATTATGGGTTGATTGTTGTTTAAAATTTGTAATGTGCAACTTGGGAGCGGCTGAGATTTTGTGATTTGGCATTTTCTCTTGGGTTCTTGACAATTAGCAGAAGAATCAGTAATTCTGGAAATTTCCATTGTAAGCCCTACTCATGAAACTGGCTTTCCCAGGCATATATATGAGATCTGGGGCTCAAAGCCCAGCCTTTAGGACAAGCCAGCAAAGGCCAGTGCCTAGGGATCATCCCTCACCTTCCTTGGTCCTGGAAGTCTCCACTCAACGCAGTAAAGGTCCCCTCCTATAAGGAAGGCCTTAACCTTATTGCCATATCTCCCCAAAAGTACTCCCATCACACACACCTGCAGCCTACTAGGACACACAGTTGATTAAAATATTGCCGCCATTAGCACTTCCCAGTGCTTAGAATACCCAGAGCTTTAGAGCTCAGAAATTCCTAAATTTTCTTCCAGTCCACATCTGGGCAGAAGGAATTTCCATAGTATTTGTAGACTCAAGAAAAAAAGAAAATTCAAGGTCTTCTTTCCCAAAAGGATGGTATTTATGTTAGCTAAGTATTTATGTGAGCTTCTTTCATAGAATTTTATACAATGCAATTATCAAAAGCTGAATAGTCATTTGTAAAACATAGCCCAGAATAGCAGCTATGGCTTTTGATACAAAACCTAATAAAAACTGTGGTTTATTGGCTCATCCAATCAGCAGACACTGCCCATGACATGGAGGTCGCCACAGGGAACAGAGAGATGGCATCTGCACAAAGGAGCCACAGACACATGTTTACCACCAACCAAAATTCAAGGTGAGGAGAGAGACAGACCACTAAAGAAGTGCAAGGAAATTTGCTATTCTAATTAACAGAATTATTTGTATATATCCATTTCATTTAGCAGTGTAAACTCAGCTGTGACTGTTTGAAAAGTTGGGAGTTATCCAGTGCAGTACCATGCAGCTCTGACATTAAGAGTTGTTTCTTCTTAGATTATCCTCTTGTTTCTTGCTATTTGGAGGCCTGCGAGTGGTGAGGGAGATTTAATCTGTTGTTCTATCTCTATGTCTTACCCTTGAAAATCCTTCACTTAGGACCCAATAAAGATGAGGCCTGGTTCCTGCATCTAAGGTAGAGTTACGATGATTTGAGTCTCCAAAATGCTGTAGATGCTGAAATGGAAATCCCATTCTTATGGGTGTATTAGAAGGAGAAGTATTGAACCAATGAACTATTCTCCCCTGGAAGCTGTCCAGAACCAAGGCCCCTCTGGGTACCTACATTCTGACCTTCATCACCTTGTCTGAGCATTTGGAGGTCACCTCTTTTAGAAATAATGATCAAGAACCAAAGAAGTGCTCATTGTTGCTGAAGTCAGGTTTAAGAAAGCTTCCACTTAGGATGTAGTCTGTGGTTGGGTTTTGCCGTCCCAGATAAAAACAAAAGAAAATAAGAAATAGATTAAAGCACTCTATGGTTTATGTTAAAATTGTTGAACTGAAGCCATGAGACAGACATTGTCTAGCAAGAAGACTCTTTGGGTCTGCCTTAAATTATATAACCTAATGTTCTAAAATGAGCCCAGATTTGGGATTCTTCCCTCTTTGGTCTGTCTCTCATTCCTCTTCTCTTCTCTTCTCTTCTCTTCTCTTCTCTTCTCTTCTCTTCTCTTCTCTTCTTTCTTCTCCTATCTCTATATCTAACTCTATCTCCTTCTCTTGATTGAAATACAGGCTCAGAAGAAAGAAAAATGTAGTACTTTGAATAAGGAAAAGAGAAGAATTCTGGTTTCCTTTGAATCTTAAAATCAATCCTATCAAAGGCAAACACTGTGACACTAGTTGTATTAGTCTGTTTTGTGTCACTATGATATATGCGAGGCAGGATACTTATAAAGCAAAGGGTTCTATTTAGCTCATAGTTTTGGAGGCCAAAATTCTAAACAGCATGATGCAGGTTCCGGTGAGCCCTGTCTCCCTTCCCCTGACTGTGTCACCTCATGGTGGATGGCAAGGGCAGGAGGGTGTGCAGGAGGAAGCATTGCATCTTGATAGAGGAAGCTGGACAACACTGGGATTTTATTTTTTTATTTTATTTTTTTTTTTGCGGTACTGGGGATTGAATGCAGGGGCATTCTACCTCCGCGCTATACCCCCGGCCCTATTTTTTATACTTTATTTTGAAACCAGGTCTCACGAAGTTGTGGGGGGCCTCACTAGGTAGAGAGAGAGAGAGAGAGAGAGAGAGAGAGAGAGAGACAGGGAGAGAGAGAGAGAGAGAGCG
>PVJS01053669.1:0-13216 GCA_004027185.1 Glis glis
GTCTCACGAAGTTGCGGAGGGCCTCACTAAGGAGAGAGAGAGAGAGAGAGAGAGAGAGACAGGGAGAGAGCAAGAGAGCCGAGGCTGGCCTCGAACCTGGATCCTCCGGTCTCCGCCTCCCAAAGTATTGGGATTACAAGCGTGCGCCACCACGCCCGGCTGGATATTCTTAATTATCATGAATATCCCTGGAAAAGGGACATATGTCTTTAGATCATAGGTCTTGAGGAATTTGAACCAGTCTAGAGAAAACTAACCCTTAAACTTAACACAGGAATAAACCTGTTATGGAAATAGGACTGGGAAAAGAGTCATTCCTATGCTATACCCTCAAATCCTAGCTCTGCCCCTAGCTAGCTGAGTACCTTTGACAAGTCATTTAGCATTGCCCAGTTGCCCCATTTACAAAACAAGACTATTGGGCCAAATGGCTCTTTACTGCCAGGCACAGTGGCACATGCCCATAATCCCAATACTTGGGAGGCTGAGCCAGGAGGATTGCAGGTTGGAGGCTAACTTCAGAAACTCAGTGAGACTCTCAACAACCTAGCAGACCCTGTTTCAAAATAAAAAATAAAAAGGGCTGGGGGTGTAGCTCACAGGTAGAATGCCCCTGAGTTCAATTCCCAATATCACAATAAATAAATATATAGGTGAGTAAATAAAGTAGCTTTTCTCTACCTCTTGAATTCTTCTATACTAACACTTTTCCCCCAGGGTCACTGATCCACTACAGGATAAGAGGAATCAATCTAGAAGTGTACTTGTAAAAAGCAACTTAGAGCCAGGTGTGGTGGCACACACTTGTAATTCCAGTACTTGGGAGGCTGAGACAGGAGGATCGCAGGTTTGCAGCCAGCCTCAGCTACTTAGTGAGGCCCTCCGCAACTTAGTGAGACCCTGTTTCCAAATAAAGAATAAAAACAGGGCTGGGGGTGTAGCTCAGAGATAGAATGCCCCTGGGTTCAATCCCCAGTACTGCAAAAAGAAAAGCAACTTAGTTTTATGGTGAGTAATGGGAAATGAATGCAAAACAGTAAATATGGAAGCTTCTCTAAAATTTTTCAGTAAATAAAATCATTTTGCTTTAGATAATGGTTGAGTTGAAAAGTGTAAAGGGGAGACAGAAAGGGAAAGGAAAATTAGTTATGTGTACATTTAACCATAAATCACTATGTTTGTAGGTCACAAATGGCCCATTAAAATGGCAATTTATATGGTGCGACTCAATGCTATACCTGAAATCTTTGGATATAGAATTTGGACACATCACTAGAGCTACTTGGACAATACCAGGACTGGGAAGTACCAGCGGGAAAGCAGAAATATTAGAGAAACCTGGAAAATCAGTTACTCTGAGATCTGTAGCCCAACTGGGTAGTAGCATGTATTCCACTAAAATAGTTCCTGAAGCAAAATACAGTGTGCCCTCTAACAAAAGGTAGTTAACTGCCATAACATTGGAACAGCTCAAACAGATGCACCTAAAATCTCACATGGTAGAGCCTCATATGGGTTGATTCCCAAAGCATTCACTTATTGCATTTTACTTAATGCTTTCAAAATGCTCCATTGTTCTTGAGTGATCTGATTATCAAATTGCAACTTCTCCCCTGTTATCTTTTGTTTTAGTTATCCCCGAAAATTCTGTGAAGGAAGTCCTCAGAGCACCTGGGACCATCAAAGACAGAATCAAGAAGTTGCTTGCTCACAAAAACAGCATGAAAAAGAAGGGGAAAATAAAAAATGTCACCCCGGGCCCCACTGGGACTCGCACCCCTAAGGTTAACTTGCAGCCCTTCAGCTATGAAGAGAGTGTTTCCAGGCGTGGGAATTCTAATGGAGAAAAAAGTGAGAATGGAGAGAGAATGAAAGAGGGGCTTGAGGAAGAGAAAAGAGAAGAGAAATCTCTGAAGAATGATGTGGAGCAGGAGCAAAGCCTTCGAGGAGACGTATTTGGTGGGTATCACTTTGGTTATTTTATGCATTTTATGAAAGAGGAATTGTGATTCCTCCTGACAAATGAAACTAGTCATGAGACTAGACAGTGTCACGACTTAAGTAAAATGGGATGGGCCTTAAGTCCTAAGAAACCAGGATCCATGTAAAGTCTAGAGTTGGACAGCTTCTGCAGATACCAAATCTGCTGTTTTGGGAAACAAGGAGGGTAAATCCTGTTCCCTTACCTGGGGGATTTCTGTTTGGCACAGACCCTCCCTTCCTACTCCCAACCCAGGAAGCCTGCTTGTCCCCTAAGCACTATTGTCTAGCTATTCAACTCTCCATGAGGCCCACCCCCCAAATCAGAGAGACCCTCACCAAGTGTGTCGGCCAAGCACTACATTTTTTTCTTCTTGAAGGCGTGGAGGGGAGGTACTGGGGATTGAAGCCAGGGGCATTCTACCTCTGAGCTACACCCCCAGCCCTATTTTATTATTTTTTTAACTTTTAAACAGGGTCTAACTAGATTGTGAGGGTCTTGCTAAGTTGCTGAGGCTGGCCTCGAACCTATGATCCACCTGTCTCAGCCTCTGAAGTACTGGGATTACAGGCATGCACCACCACACCCGGTTTTGAAGGCATTTTCACAGGCCCACTCTATAAGATGTGAACTTCACATTTGTGTGGTTATGTTTGAAAGGCCAAAAATAGAAAATCATAGGGTAAAACACAATAGAAGAGCTTAAGTTTTCTGCATGAACTAGATAACCACCTTATCCCTCTTGTCACTGGTTGCTATGCGGAACCCACCATAAGTGTCAGTCCCTCCAGGGCAGATTCCATATTAATCCAACTTGGACCCTCACACTGAGATTCTCCATTTCCTTCTTGTTGGGTATTTGTCACTCCCTCTATAGTTTGCCTTGTCTGTTCTTGACTCTATGACTTATGTTTATACATACAAATGCCATTTAGAATTAAACAAATAATAAGTAGACTCAGGCCCACATATCCAAGAAATGCCATGCCAGTGACATTATTTCCTTTAATAATGAACATCTCAGCTTGGCGTGGTGATGCACGCCTGTAATTCCAGCACTTGGGAGACTGAGACAGAAGGATTGCAGGTTCAAGGCCAACCTCAGCAACTTAATAAGACTCTGCCTCAAAGTAAAATCTAACCATATGATCCAGCAATACCACTCCTGCATATCTTTCCAAAGGGATTGAAATCAGAATATTATTGTAATACATGCATAACCATGTTTATAGTAGCATAATTTACAATATCCAAATTATGGAACCAGCCCAGGTATCTATCAACAAATGAGTGGATTACAAAATTAGGGGATATCCACACAATGGAATTCTACTCAGCAATAAAGAAGAATAAAATTATGTCATGTTCAGGAAAATGGATGGATCTGGAGAACATTATGTTAAGTGAGACTAGCCAGTCATAGCAAGTAAAGGGTCCTATGTTTTCTCTCATGTGGGGAAGCTAGGAAGTAATTGGGATGGAAGAGGGACTTTAGATAATGGAGGAGAAACTCCAGTGGAGCCAGGGAGGTGGTCTTGGGGAGGGGGGTGAGAGGGAGAATTAATGAAGAAACACTTCCACTGACATTATGTACATATGTGAAAATACCAATGCCAATCTCAATATCATGTATGGGGTGTGGGAGTAGGGAGGGAGCCAGGGGGAGCTCACCAAGTGCTGTGTGCATGTATGTCACTATCAGTATGAACTACATTATGATGTGAGACTGCAGTGCATCAATAAAAGTATATAAATAGCCAGGTGTGGTGGCGCATGCTTGTACTCCCAGTACTTGGGAGGCTAAGACCAGAGAATTCGGTTTTGCGGACAGCCTCAGCTACTTAGTGAGGCCCTCCGCAACTTAGTGAGACCCTGTTTCAAAATAAAGAATAAAAAATAGGGCTGGAGGTGTAGCTCGGAGGTAGAACGTCCCTGAGTTCCATCCCCAGTACCGCAAAAAATGTATATAAATAAATAAATAAATAAATAAATAATAAATAAATGTGCTGGAAGTGTAGCTCAGAGGTAGAAAGCCCCTGGGTTCAATCCCCAGTGCAAAATAAAATGGAGAAAATCTCAAGGAAGTATAATTGACGGATGTGTGCATGTATACTTTTATCACCCTGAAACCCATCAAGATGTATGATTACAATGCACCAATAAAAAAAGAGCTCAAAAATAAATAAAATGGTGCAGTATCTACATATAACCTATGCACTTGCTCCCCTCTACTTATAATACCTAATCCTATATAAATGTCATGCAAATACTGTTGTACTGTATTGTTTAGGTGATAATAACAAGAAAAAGTATATATAAAAGTATATATAAAGGAATATATATAAAAAAAAACCTGGTGAGGCCTGGCATGGTGGGGCACACTTGTAATCCCAGTACTTGGGAGGCTGAGACAGAAGGATCTGAGTTTGTGGCCAGCCTCATCTACTTAGTGAGGCCCTCTGCAACTTAGTGAGACCCTGTTTCAAAATACAGAATAAAAAATAGGGCTGGGGGTGTAGCTCGGAGGTAGAATGCCCCTGGGTTCAATCCCCAGTCCCACAAAAAAACCTGGTGTGAAGGGATGTATTGAAATTATAGATGCTTAGTTCACCTAAGAGAACCTCTGGAAAAAGATATTGTAGATGGGGAAACTAGAACCTAGGTGAACCTTGGAAACAGTAGGGAAAAACTGCTCTAGTGTATTCTGTGATTAGAACACATGACAAAAACTTTCCTTTTTTTAGTCATTTGGTTCATGCCTTCTGAAAATGTGGGTTTTTAGTTTTATTCTTAACTGATGAAGTATTATTTATCAGCCCCTAAGGTGAATGAAGCACATGATTTTGGTCTGGTTCTGGTCCAAAGAAAAGCACCAAATTCCAAACTGGAACACAAAGGTAAATAATGCTTTCACCCAAGCTCTGTCACACTGTCCCATGTTTCTTTCATTTCTTCATAGGATAAGGTAATTGGTTTTGAATCACTGCTTCATTCATAAACCCCCATAAGGGAAAAATCATTACATCATGACATACAGTACCAGTATTAAAATAGCAGGTCCTAGCCAGGCGTGGTGGCACATGCTTGTAATCCCAGTACTTGGGAGGCTGAGATAGAAGGATCACAGGTTTGAGGACAGCCTTAGCAAGTAGTAGTGAAACTCTCATCAACCTAGCAAGACCCTATTTCAAAATAAAATAAAATAAAATAATAAAATGAAATAGGGCTGGGGGTGTAGCTTGGAGGTAGAATGCCCCTGGGTTCAATCCCTAGTACCACAAAAAAATAGCAGGTCTTTGCATGACTAGTGCCAATAGTTACACTATAATAAGGGTATTTTCTTCTCTCTGCCCAAAGTGCTTGAATGAGTTACCAATTGCTACGATAATGCTGTGTAACAAAGAGCCACAAGCCATCAGTGGCCTACAGCAGTAAATACTGATTTTCTCCTGTGAGCCTATAGATGGGCTAGGTGGCACGCTGATCTGAGCTGGTCTGTGTGGTTCACCCACATGCCTGGCGTTAGTTGTGTGCCTGCTTTGTGACTTTGCTGATCATAGCTCTTCTCTCCTACATGTCTGGGGCCTCAGCTGGGACAACTGGGCTTGCTCAGCTCTGTTCCATGTGGCCTCTCAGCCCTCAAAAGACTGGTCCAAGGGTGTCCTTATGAGGCAGTAGCAGGGTCCCAAGAAAGAAGGCACAGACACACAGGTCTTTTGAGAGCTAGGCTGAGAGCCAGATGTGGTGGTGTGCACCTGTAATCCTAGTACTTGAGAGGCTGAGACAGAAGGATCACAGGTTCGAGGCCACCCCCAGCAACTTAGCAAGACCCTATTTAGAAATAAAAAATATTTAGCCCTCAGATGTACACACAATGCAAAAGTTTGTCAAGGTAAAACTACATATGTTAAATACAAAGTAACTGATATAAAATGGCCAATAAAAATTTTGCAACTCTGCAAAAGAAAGAAATAAAAAATAAAAGGGTTGGGGTGTAGCTCAGAAATAGAATGCCACTGGGTTCAATCCCTAGTGCCAAAAGAAAAAAAACAGAATAGTGAGATCTAGGCCCAGAACCAGCACAGCATAATTTCTACCTTATTCTACTGGCCAATGCAAGTTGCAAGACCAGACCTCACTCAAAGCCCCAAAATCAGAGTCAGAGGCTAGCTCTGGTTTTCAATCAGAAGTATCTCAATGTTTCCCTCTTTCACAGTGGTATTTTTTGGTTTTGTTGTTAAGCAAAGATGGTTTTATCATGTATTCTAATCACAGAATATATATTAGAGCAGTGTTTTCCAAATAAGTTGTTTACCATCTTAGAGATTAGCTGGCCCTGAAAGAAGTCTCTCTCCAGGTCCATAAGGCCCCCTGAGATGCCAAAACATCATAAAATACAGCAAATAAAAAATATGATTAATATACTTATTACTAAAAGAATGTTGGTAATCATGCACTACATGAATCTTAGTATTCCACAAATCATCTAGAATGTTCTGGCAAGGTCTTCACTTGTTTATTTCTGCGAAAGAGAATTTACTTTCTGGCCTCAATTTTATGAGCAATTTGTTATACTTCCTGTGTTGCTTTGCTTACAGGGTTCCTGACCATTACTTTTTAAGTAGGTTTTTTGTTTTTGTTTTGGTATGGGGGATTGAACCCAGGGGCACTCTGTCTCCAAGCTGAACCTCACAGCTCACCCACCCCCATTTTCTTAAATTTTTGTTTTGAAGCAGGGTCTCGCTAAGTTGCTGAGGGTCTCACTAAATTGCTGAAGCTGACCTTGAACCTGAGATCCTCCTGTCTCAGCCTTCCAAATACTAGGATTACAAGCGTATGCCACTGTGCCTGGACTTATTTTTGTTTTTTTAAGATTTCAACAGAGCTTGTAGAGAATGGCTTCACAGATTTAATTCAAAACAGGGTATCTGTTTTGATACTCTCAAGATATTTCAAGTTGCCATGATCTATACTCTATGTAACTGAAATATGACTCCTCCTTCCAAAGTTCCAAATATTAGCTGTCTTTCTTTTTTTTTTGGAGGTACTGGGGATTGAACCTAGGGGCATTCTACCTCCAAGTCAAACCCCCAGCCCTATTTTTAATTCTTTATTTTTGAAACAGGGTCTCACTAAGTTGCGGAGGGCCTCACTAAGCAGCTGAGGCTGCCTGTGAACCTGCAATCCTCCTGTCTCAGCCTCCCAAGTACTGGGATTACAAGCATGCACCACCACGCCTGGCTTATTAGCTGTCTTTCTAATGATCTTAATGGCTGTGAAATGTGCTTTTGTTTTAAAGCAGATTTAAATATCTCAGTTGACTGCAGCTTTGATCATGGGGTCTGTGACTGGAAACAGGATAGAGAAGATGATTTTGACTGGAATCCTGCAGATCGAGATAATGGTATTTAGATTTGACTATTTCATGTCCTTCAAAGGGGGAAAGGTAAAGAAGGTTCTCCGATGATGGGGGGGCACGTTATTCCTGTCGCTCCTTGAGTAATGGTTGTTATCTTGGGAAACCTTTAAATTTTCCAAGATCTCCTCTGATGGATGACTAACTTGGTCCAGTATATATTCTCCTCCTTAATCCCTCTCCCACCCACCTGCACCACAAGGGGCAACATCAAACCTCTTCTATATTTGCCCCTGCTTCTTTTTTTTTTTTTTTTGCAGAACTAGGGATTGAACCCAGGGGCATTCTACCTTCGAGCTATACCCCCAGCCCTATTTCTTTATTCTTTGAAACAGGGTGTCAGTAAGTTGCAGAGGGCCTCACTAAGTAGCTGAGGCTGGCCACGAACCTGCGATCCTCCTGTCTCAGCCTCCCAAGTACTGGGATTACAATCATGCACCACCATGCCCGGCTCCCCTGCTTCTAAGAGAGAAAGATGCTGGGATTTGTGTAAAGTTTAGAATTGTTGGGGAAAATACAGAAAGAAGTTGTTCCTTTTCCCCAGCTTACCAATCATGGTGCTCTGTAGTTTCTGTTTTGTGTTTTGGGGGTAAGTAAATCTTGAAAGGAAATATGACCCCTCTCTAAACCTGAAGCTTTAGTAGAGTCACCCCTCAAAGCATCAAAATCATGATGAGTGTCACGTTAACAACCTGAACTCCTGTACTGAGCTTTCCCTTCTGTTGTTCGAGGACTTCTTTCTGGCCACCTGACCTTGGATTTTGCTCAGCCTCAGTTCTGAGCTGTGGAATTCCTGCCCTTTCTTCTGCCTACTTTAACACTTTTTTTTTTTTTTTGCGGTACCGGGGATTGAACCCAGGAGCATTCTACCTCCGAGCTACACACCCCCAGCCCTATTTTTATCCTTCATTTTGAAACCGGTCTCACGAAGTTGCAGAGGGCCTCACTAAGTAGCTGAGGCTGGCCCCGAACCCGGATCCTCAGGTCTCCACCTCCCAAGTATTGGGATTACAAGCGTGCGCCACCACGCCCGGCTACTTTAACACTCTTGATGGGCTCTCTCTTCCACCTTGGGTAGAGCATTTGATTTGCAGATCCTGTTTGGAGCACATATAGAATTCCTGTTCCTTGAAGGCTGACTATATAACTAGGGACAACTGGTACACCTCAGGGACTCCAATTCCTTCCCAACCAAATTATTTCTTTGCAGATGTACAGGCTCAGCCTTTGGTTAAAAGATTCTTCTAGATCCTTCCCCAAGACTAATTCCCTTCACTGCAATCAGAAAATTTGGATATCTACTAACAAGAATTCCTTCTAGAACTTTGAATTGGGGCAGAGGGGATACATCCCACACAGCAGTTGTATGAGTGGGGCTATAGCTAAAGATTCAGAGCAAGCCCAGAGCAAGTTTAACCAGGCCAGCAACAGTACTTTTTTGGAGAAACTTCCTTGTTGATAACTAACATGAGTTTCTCCTTTCTTCCATCATGGCATTTCTAAATTTATGTCTACCAGAGCTATATCACATTGGGAGCCCATATGTTATTCCAGGATCTCAACAGCTCACATGGCAATATCTTATGTAGAGTTTTCCATCCTGTTTACAAACACCCAGTTCACAAATGACCCCAGGATTCTCAGCTTCTGCATCACTCAAGTCATACATTCTCCTTTCCTGCACTCCCACTCTATCTCTGGATGTGCTTATCTGTCCCTACAGAGTTAAATATAGAAAAGAAACATGGGTGGCACACACCTGTAATCCTAGTACTTGGGAGACTGAGACAGGAGGATCACAGGTTCTAGGCCAACCTCAGCAACTTAGCCAGGCCCTCAGCAACTTAATGGGACCCTGTTTCAGAATTTTAAAAAAATAGGGCTGGGGGTATATCAAAGATAGAATGCCCTGGGTTTAATCCCCAGTACAAAGGAAGGAAGGAAGAAAGGAAGGAAGGAAGGAAAGAAGGAAAGAAAGAAGGAAGGAAGGAAGATAGGTAAGGGGAGGGGAGGGGAGGGAGGGAGGGAGGGAGGAAGGAAGGAAGGATTGAGTCAGTATTATTAGAGGGATAGACCCTCAAAGACAGACCAAAGTGGACTTTAGCTGAGATAGAAGAAGAAATTTGCCACAGTGGGTCACAAAAAAGAGGGTGCAGCTGATAGAGTTACTAGATAAACTATAGGATGCCTAAATTTCAGATAAGTAGTGAATACTTTTAGTATGTCTTAGACATATAGTTTAAAATCCAAACTCTACTGGGCATCCTGGATGTATTTTATTTGCTGAATCTGGTGACCCTGCTATCTGGGGAAGAAGACAGTCTCTGGATCCAGTAAAAACTAAGGCTATGTCAGCATGGGCCCTCTACGTGGCTCCAGGAATTCCACTGTCAGAAGGCTCCATCCTAGCCCCCAAGGTCTTCCTCTTTATCCAACTTCCCCAGATCCCACTCTGCAAGAGGTTTTGCCAAGTTCATCAAAGCCACAACCAGAGACTGGAGATGAGCAAAACTCCATCATCAGAGGTTAAAAAAATACTCAGGTTGTAGGCATAGAAGGAGATGTACTCCTGTCATCCTAAGTCAGAATCAGAGTGATGCTGGGCATGGTGGTGCACGCTTGTAATCCCAGTACTTGGGAGGCTGAGACAGGAGGATTGCAGGTTTGCGGCCAGCCTCAGCTACTTAGTGAGGTCCTCCGCAACTTAGTGAGACCCTGTTTCAAAATAAAGAATAAAAATAGGGCTGGGGGTATAGCTTGGAAGTAGAATACCCCTGGGTTCAATCCCCAGTACTGCAAAAAAAAAAAAAAAAAAAAGAATCAGAGTGATATTTACACATGGTGGCTGAGCTTCATAAAACCATTAAGACAAAGTCAGGTGTGTTGCAGATTAAACACCACTCTACAGACCCACCTAGGCAGCTGGCCATCATGCATATCATTGATTCAGTGGGGAAATGCGTTCCAAGATTCAAACAACCAAGGTGGAAATGAAGTTCAGGAGCACAAGCTCTCTATTAGCTATGAATTACCTACAGTGCCAAAGGACCATTTAATTAGAATCTCTCCATAGCTGTTACTACCAAGCTTTGTGAATGTGGACAAATCTGCAGTTTCTCTGACCCTCAATTTCTTTCTCTGTGTAGCAAAGGATTTCAATCATGGAATCCCTAAAATTCATCTTAGCATGAAAGATTTATTCCTATTTTCAAAATGAAAAGGGCTTTGTCTTTCCTGGTAGTATACTATCTTATATAGCTTCATCTCTATCTTTTTTTTTCTTTTTTTTTTTGCGGTACCGGGGATTGAACCCAGGGGCGTTCTACCTCCGCGCTACACCTCCGGCCCTCATCTCTATCTTATATATATAGCCACACTCTTTGTAATGGCCTGATTAAGTGTGTAATTTTTCTTCTCTCATAGCTGTTGGCTATTATATGGCAGTTCCGGCATTGGCAGGGCACAAGAAGGATGTTGGCCGGTTGAAACTTCTCCTCCCAGACGTGCAGCCCCAAAGCAACTTCTGTTTACTCTTTGATTACCGGCTGGCTGGAGAAAAAGTAGGGAAACTTCGAGTGTTTGTAAAGAACAGTAACAATGCCCTGGCATGGGAAGAGACCAAGAGCGAGGATGAAAGGTGGAAGACAGGAAAAATTCAGTTGCATCCAGGGATTGATATTACCAAAAGTGTAAGTGGAAAAAATGAAAGCTGGAAATTTACATTCTTTTTCAATGATTGAACAAACCAAATGAAAACACTTACTGAAGTACCTAGGCTCTAGGGATATAAAAAGGAATAAGGCCAGGTGTGGTGAGGCACGGCTGTGATCCCAGTACTTCAGAGACTGAGATGTGAGGATCACAGGTTCAAGGTCAGCCACAGCAATTTAGCAAGACCCTCTACAACTTAGCGAGACTCTGTTTCAAAATAAAATATAAAAAGGGCTGGGAGTGTAGCTCGGAGATAGAATGCCCCTGAGCCAATCCCCAGTACCAAAATAAAAAGATGAATAAGACTTTTCTCTATACTTACAGAGCTTTTATTCTGAAGCAAAACAGGCATGATGATTAATCAGCACAACTAATAAGAATACTTGTCAGGTGCATGCATATCATATTCTATGAAAATGACCTGCAGTTTCTGGTCCCTCCCACCAACTTCCTCCCAAACCAACTGTACATTTCTTAATATGTGACAGCTTTATTTCTCATTCATTCTATGATTAGAACTTAGCACAATAAGCCAGGTGTGGTGGCGCACGCTTGTAATCCTAGTACTTGGGAGGCAGAGACCGGAGGATCTGGGTTTGCGGCCAGCCTCAGCTACTTAGTGAGGCCCTCCGCAACTTCGTGAGACCGGGTTTCAAAACAAAGTATAAAAAAATAGGGCCGGGGGTGTAGGTCGGAGGTAGAACACCCTTGGGTTCCATCCCCGGTACCGCAAAAAAAAAGAACTTAGCACAATAAATGTCACCCAGAATATGATGATGATGATGGTGATGATGATGAGTGTGTGTGTGTGTGTGTGTGTGTGTGTGTGTGTGTGTGTTATTGGGGATTGAACCCAGAGGCATTCTACCTCCGAGCTACATCTCCAGACCTTTTTTAAAATTATTTTTGTTTTTGTTTTTGTTTTTTGCGGTACCGGGGATTGAACCCAGGGGCATTCTACCTCTGCGCTACACCCCCGGCCCTATTTTTTTATGCTTATTTTGAAACCGGGTCTCACGAAGTTGCGGAGGGCCTCACTAGGTAGAGAGAGAGAGAGAGAGAGAGAGTGAGCGCACGAGCTGAGGCTGCCCGCGAACCCGGATCCTCCGGTCTCCGCCTCCTAAAGTACTGGGATTACAAGCGGGCGCCACCATGCCCGGCTATTTTTGTTTTTGAAACAGGGTCTCGCTAGGTTGCTGAGAGCCTCCCAGCAAGGGATTACAGGTGTGCGCCACCACACCCAGCTAGAAGATGGTTTTTAAATTTTGTTTTAACTAAATTGAGGGCGTAGCCATTATCAGGGGTCCTCAAGTTTACCTTCAGGTTCAGTGAGACCTTAGAAGTTCTCCCACAAAACTGTTGTATTCACAATTACTATTTATACAGATTAAAATCAGCAAAGAAAAAAAGTAGGTCATGCACAATCCCAGAGGAACCAGACACAAGCTTGCGGCTTTCTCTCCCACTAGTCATATAGGCAACTCTTAATTCTTCTAGCAGTCTTGTATGACAGTACTCCCAAAGTATGCCCATCAGGGAAGCTCGCCCAAGCCCTGGTGGGCAAAGTTTTTATGGTTCCATCTGTCCATATGACTGCCAGCATGGCTGACCTTATTTATCCAGTCTCCAGCCTCTCCAGAGGTCAGGTTGATAACATGGAACCCAAGGCCCCCATCATGAGTCACATTGTTAGCATCTGGCTTGGCCCAGGGTTTCAGGTAAACAAAGACACTCTTCATTAGGGAGGATATTCCTAGGACTTGGAGGTTATCTCCCAGGAACCAGTTAGGGCCAAACTTTCTTTAGAACGTGCAGGGTTTGGGAGCCAGGCGTGGTGGTGCACGCTTCTAATCCCAGTACTTGGGAGGCTGAGACAGGAGGATCCGGGTTCACAGCCAAGCCTCAGCTACTTAGTGAGGCCCTCTGCAACTTTGTGAGACCCTGTTTCAAAATAAAGAATAAAAACTAGAGATGGGGGTGTAGCTCAGAGGTAGAATGCCCCTGGGTTCAATCCCCAGTACCACAAAAAAAAAGAATGTATAGGGTTTGGACAACCCAGACCTGCTGAGCTAATCCTTCACTGCAGAAGTGGGGATTTTTTGTTTTGT
>PVJS01053670.1:0-13214 GCA_004027185.1 Glis glis
CTGGGTTCAACCCCCGGTACCGCAAAAAAAAAAAAAAAAAAGAATAAGCCAGGTGTGGTGGCACACGCTTGTAATCCTAGTACTTGGGAGGTGGAGACCAGAGGATCCGAGTTCGAGGCCAGCCTCAGCTACTTAATGAGGCCCTCCGCAACTTTGTGAGACCTGGTTTCAAAAATAAAGTATAAAAAATAGGGCCAGGGGTGTAGCTTGGAGGTAGAACGCCCCTGGGTTCAATCCCCGGTACCGCAAAAAAAAAAAAAATAGAAAGAAAGAAAGAAAGAGAAGGAAAGAAAGAAAGAAAGAAAGAAAGAAAGAAAGAAAGAATAAAAAATAGGGCTGGGGGTGTAGCTCAGAGGTAGAATGCCCCTGGGTTCAATCCCCAGTACCACCAAAATAAAAAAAAGGGCTGAGGGTGTAACTTAGAGGTAGAACACCCCTGCCGGGTGTAGGGTGTGATGACGCACGCTTGTAATCCCAGCTCTTGGGAGGTTGAGATAGGAGGATCACAGATTCGTGGCCAGCCTGGGCAACATGAGGCCCTCCGCAATTTAGTGAGACCCTGTTTCAAAATAAACAATAAAATAGGACTGGGGGTGTAGCTCAGAGGTAGAATGCCCACTCAATCCCCAATACCACCAAAAAAGAAAGAAGAAAGAGAGAGAGCAAGAGCGAGAGCGAGAGCGAGAGAGAGAGAGAGAGAGAGAGAGAGAGAGAGCACACGTGCGCACCGGGCATGGTGGCACAGGCTTGTAATCCCAGTACTTTGGGAGGCGGAGATCGGAGGATCCGGGTTCGCGGCCAGCCTCAGCTCTCTCTCTCTCTCTCTCTCTCCCTACCGAGGCCCTCTGCAACTTCGTGAGACCTGGTTTCAAAATAAAGTATAAAAAAATAGGGCCGGGGGTTTGGCGCGGAGGTAGAACGCCCCTGCGTTCAATCCCTGGTACTGCAAAAAAGAAAGAAAAGAAAAATGAGGGCGATGGGAGGAGCCGTTTCCAAGGACTGTGGAGAGCACTAAGCAATGCAAACCCTCAAGAGCACTCCCGGCGATCCCCGCGGAGGCCTGCGCAAGGCCGCGATTACTGTGTTTGCTTTTAGGCTCCTAGTCAGAGGCGGATTTCTGAGCTCTGAGGGGCTCAGCTGTTCAGGGAACTTGGCAAAGGGCAGAGAAAGGAATTCTAGACTAGTCTGGAACCTGGACCTGCTTCAACGATTAAGCCAAGGGCCCTGGTCCTTGGCCCTGCCGTGTCTCTGGGACCCTACAGCAACGTCGTATGCACTGGACTGTGGAGAGAGCACCCCAGCCTCCACCTACCGGAAGCCGTTAGCACTCCCCACCCCCACCCCCACCCCCATTTTGTATTAACAGCTATGAATGTCTCCAGGCATTGCCAAATATCCCCTAGGGAGCAAAGTCCCCCTCCATCCCCACTGAGAAAAACTGGGCTCAAATAACAGGATGCAAGCGGGCATGGTGGTGCTTGTCTGTAATCTCAGTACTTGGGAGGCTGAGATAGGAGGATTGCAGGTTGGAGGCCAGCCTCAGCCACATAGTGAGACTGTCAGCAACCTAGCGAGACCCTGTTTCAAAATAAAAATAAAAAAGGCCTGGGGGTGTAGCCCATAGTTAGAATGCCCCTAGGTTCAATCTCCAGTACCAAAAATAAAAAAAGGAAGGAAGGGAAAAGCCAGGATTCAGGGATGGGGGACTTGGGTGCGGGCTGAGGAGCTGCCACCACCCACAGAGAGCCACTTTCCTTGCAGGAAGGAGCCAATGGCCGGGCCCACCCTCCACAGCGCCCCCATGCTGTTCCTGGTCGTCCTGGCGTTCCTGGAGCTGAGCCTGGCCGACTCCCTGGCACCCGGGACTGCCGAGCAGCACCTGCCTGAGAACCACATCGACCTCCCGGGCCCTGCACTGTGGACGCCTCAGGCTGGCCACCACCGCCGGCGCGGCCCCAGCAAGAAGGAGCGGGGCCCAGGCACGCCCGGCCGGGCTCAGGGTGGGGCTGTAGTCGCCACCACCAGGCAGGCCTCCAGGCTGCCCGGGCAGAGTCCCGCAGGCCTGCTGCGTGACAAGGACCTGCTCCTGGGGCTGGCCTTGCCCCACCCTGAGAAGGAGAACCTGTCTCCAGGGTGGGAGAGGACGAAGAAACGCAGCCGGGAGCACAAGAGGCGCAGGGACAGGCTGAAGCTGCACCGAGGTAGCCGCCATGTGTGCGGGGTGGGGGCGGGGTCCTGCTGTGGGCGCGAGGGGCGGAGGGGAGGCCAGCAGGGAGGTGCTAAGGGCGTGAGGTCCCTGGGACACCCTCCAGAGGCCCTCAGAGGGACAGCGGCACTCAGAAGAGGGGCCGGGGTCTCGCCAATGTCAGAGGACTGTGGTAAGGGGAGGAGGCAGGGAGAGGCCTGGGCCGGGGCGTGGGAGGAGGAGAGGGATAGGAAGCAACAGCTCAGTTTTATCAATGGCTCATCCTCCTGTGTCAGGAAGTTCTACCTTGTATCTGACCCAAATCTATCCTACTGTAAGTCCTGAGCGGAGATGACAGACACATCCGTCAGTCAGCTCTGGAAGTGAGAGAGGCTCCGAACCCGGATCTGCCCAAGTTCAGTTCCTCGCTCCGCCAGCCCCCCTCTCACCTTCCTGGATATTTCCTCCACATTCCCTTTATCCCCACCTTCCCTCCAGCCTCCTGGCCAGCCTCCCTCCCTCCCTCTGCCCATTCAGGCTGGACAGCCTCCCCCACCGCTCCTCCCCGCTCTGCCGGCCCCAGCCCAGCATCTTAGTCTCTTCATGTGACAAGACTGCCTCTAGGGGCAGCTGAGTGACAGGAACACCAGGGTGGGGTGGGAAGGAGGAGCTGGAGCCCCCGTCCCTTCCCCTCACACAGCCCGGCTCCTGGAGACCCCCTGCGGGCCGAGCCCTGTCAGATAGGGGGGTGCTGGCACCCCTGGAGACAAGCGAGAAGAAGGGCAGGGGGCCCTGGCCCCGGCTTGACTCCAGCACTCCCACCCCAGGCAGTGGAGCAGCAGGGATCGGTCCAGAGGGCAGGGGACACAGGACAGGGGAGGCTGCAGCTAGGCCCCACTCTGCTGACCACCAGCTATGACCGGGCCTCAGTTTCCCTGTCTGCAAAATGAGTGGTCCCTAAATCCCCTGTCTATTCTCTGGGGTTCATTTCTCCAGGGTGGGGTGACCCCAACAGACGCAACTGGACTTACAGCCGGGTCTCGCCTCAGAATAAAGGGGCAAGGACAAGCTCAGGCCCTCCAGCTTCCCGGCCCTCTGGCTTCCCTCCAAGCCCCGTGTCCATGCCCCTCCTGGCCCTGCCCACTCTTCCCGCACACTCTCACCCACCCACATCTGTAAGTCCTGGAAGGCGGCACCAGTGGGTAAACGCATCGACTTTGCGCTCAGACAGACCCGGGTTCAAATTCAGGTTCTTGCTACCCATGAGCTGTGTGTCCTCGAGCAAGTCACCTAAACTCTCTGTGCTCGTTTCCTCCCCTGTAGACGAGGCTGTAGGATCTCCCACTTCCCAGAGCTTCTGCAGTCCTTGGATGAACTAGTACTTGTGAAGTGGTTCATCTGGGACCTAGGACAGCAGGTGCTTGAACACGCGGGTTGCTGGCCGTCACCACATAGGAAGCACTTACCTGTGTGGTCAGCGGTGGCTCTCACCCCCCAGCTTTCTCTAAGGTCCCTGCAATGTCCCTCCGCCTTGTCCCGTTGCTCCCTGCCCAAACTTCACCTCCTCCCCAGAGCCGTCGTGGGTAAGCCCAGCAGTTCCCATCTGTTCTGCTCCCGCCCCAGGCTCACCCAGCCAGGACTTGCTAGGATGCTGGTTCACTTGGGTGTCTCCACAGCCGCACTGTGAGTGCATCCAAGCCATTTCCAGCTCCCCAGAGAGTAGGTGGCAGGGGTGCTGGCTGAACCTAGGGCCTGGCACACGGTCCTGGCTGCGCTCTGGTTTGCAAGGAAAGGTGGGTTGTGCTGACACCAGGTGACAAGCAGGTAAAGCCCCCGCTTGCTGCCCGGCTCCCAGGCCGTGCCTTGGTCCGAGGCCCCAGCTCCCTGATGAAGAAGGCGGAGCTCTCTGAAGACCAGGCCCTGGCTGCTGCCACGGAGGAATCTTCCACCAGCCTGGCCCCCACCATGTTCTTCCTGACCACCTTGGAGGCCGCACCTGCCACAGAAGAGTCCCTGATCCTGCCTGTCACCTCCCTGCGGCCCCAGGTAAGGGGGCCCCAGACAGCCTCAAGGCTGGAAGGGTCCTGAGACTGTGTTGTGTGAGTCCCTCTTAGTGCACCGCGGGAGATGGAGGCACGATGGAAGGGTATTGGAGGAGGTCGCCTGGCTTAGATGGAAACCAGGTCTCTCCTGGTGCCGGTGTAATCTAACCCAGCCCAGCTGGGCACTCCATCCTGAGCAAGGGAGAAAGTGGCCTTGGGGGTCACTGAGGTCACAGCCAAGGAAGCAAGCGGCAGCTTAGCACACTGGACTCTGCACGGAGAGCTGGAGGCCCTTAGGAAAGGACTTTAAAGTCCAGAAGAATTCAGAGAGTAGTCACAGTTGGTTTATAAACCACATCCCTGTGACCCAGAATTAACTAGCATTAGTTAGCACTTTGACCTATCTACTCCCAATATTTAAAAAAGATATATGGAAGCCGGGCATGGCGGCACATGCCTGTAATCCCAGTACCTGGGAGGCTGAGACAGGAGGCTCACAGGTTTGAAGCCAGCCTCAGCAACTTAGTGAGGCCCTCAGTGAGTTGGTGAGACCCTGTTTCAAACTAAAAAAATAAGACTGGAGGTATAGCTCAGAGGTAGAATGTCCCTGGAGTCAATCCCCAGTAACACACACACACACACACACACACACACACACACACACACACACACACACACAAATAAACATATATAGAGATGATAGATGATAGATAGATAGATAGATAGAAAGAAAGATAGATAGATAGATGAGAGAGAGAAAGAGTGCAGGCAAATGCAGTAAAAATACTACCCACTGGTGATTTTAGAAGAAGGGGATATAGGAGTGAACCAAATAATTCTTGTACCTCTACTATGGCTTTGAGATTTGTTTCAAAATAAAATCATTTTAAAGGATCAATAATATATATAATAAGCCAGGTGTAGCGGCACACGCCTGTAATCCCCGTATTTGGGAGGCTGAGACAACAGGTTCGAGATCAGCCTCAGCAACTTAGCGAGACCCTGTTTCAAAATAAAAAATGAAATAGGGCAGGGGGTGTAACTTGGAGGTAGGACACCCTTGAGTTCAATACCCAGTACCACATGCACACACACAGAAAAAGATATTTTGAAAAGAGAGAGAAACCACATTCACATTAATTTTATTATGGTATATTGATATAATTGTTCTATTTTATTATTAGTTAGTGTCAATCTCTTAACCATGCCTAATTTATTTTTTATTTTTTTAATACTGGGGATTGAACCCAGGGGCATTCTACCTCCGACCTACACCCCCAGCCCTATTTTTTATTTTTTATTTTTGAAACAGGATCTCACTAAGTTGCAGAGGGCCTCACTAAGTAGCTGAGGCTGGCGGTGAACCTGCGATCCTCCTGTCTCAGCCTCCCAAGTCCTGGGATTACAAGGGTGCGCCACCACACCTGGCTAACCATGCCTCATTCATAAATGAAGCCTCATCGTAGATATGTATGTATAAGGAAAACATGGTGTGTATGGGGTTCAGGACTAGCCACGATTTTGAGCCTCTACGTGGCGTTGGAAGGTGTCTCCTTTGATAGAGGGGACACTGGAGAGCTTTCTTATCTTCTTTTGCGCCTCGTACTCTCTTGTCGCTGAAGGTCCCCCCAGCCCCCAGCTGAGAACCCAGCCCTAGAAGGTGCAGTCATTGTTCAGGTCTTCCTGCACAAGGTGACCGGCCACTGTCTCTGGCCCTCAGCTGTCTCGAGGCCACTAGCTGGGGCTGGGAATGGGACTGAGCCCCGTCCATGGCCTCCGCTGTGCCTTAGAGAAGAGAAGACGGAAAAGTGAGCAGCGCCCCCTCGTGGGCAGGGTCGCCCTCCCAGCCGGGCGGTGGCCTGCGCCCCTGTTCAGAGAGCCCCTTGGGTGCATAACTCACCTGCCTGGTCCCCATCAGCTGCCTTTAGGCACTGTCCCACTTGAGTGACAGCTGCACAGTGAGGACACTGTCCTACGGCCCCTGGAGCGGAGCCTCAGGTGGCTGCCGTGATGTCCCCGGGCTGGGTTTCAGGCACCCAGCGCGGCTGAGTAGCTTCTCCTTTTTTTTTTTTTTTTTTTTTTTTTTGCGGTACTGGGGATTGAACGCAGGGGCGTTCTACCTCCGCGCTACGCCCCCGCCCTATTTTATATACTTTACTTTGAAACCGGGTCTCACGAAGTTGCAAAGTTGTGGAGGGCCTCACTAAGGAGAGAAAGAGAGAGAGATAGAGACAGGGAGAGACAGAGAGAGAGCTGAGGCTGGCCACGAACCCGGATCCTCCGGTCTCTGCCTCCCAAAGTACTGGGATTACAAGCGTGCGCCACCACGCCCGGCCTCGTAGCTTCTCCTTTGCCCTCTGGCCTTGAGACCCCACACTCCTCCTCCCATCTGTGGGAAGGCTCCAGGTCCCCTCCCCCATCCCTCTTCTGCAGGTGCAGCCCAGGTCCGATGGGGACGTGATGCCCACACTGGACATGGCCCTGTTCGACTGGACGGATTATGAAGACTTAAAACCCGAGGTCTGGCCCTCTGCAAAGAAGAAAGGTACGGCCACCTTCCCACCCTGGCCCGTGCAGGGCCCCCTACACTCCCCACAGCCTGTTGGGGCAGGGCCCCCAGTGATCCCAGTCTCACCTGCGCTGTCCAAAGGTGAGTGGGGTGCATCAGTCTAAACTGGAACTGACTTTCAAAATGGAATGCTCCGGGCGAGTACTTGGGAGGCTGAGACAGGAGGATGGAAGTTTCAAGGACAGCCTTAACAAGTAGTGAGACTCTCAGCAACCTAGCAAGACCCTGGTTTGTTTTTTTTTTTTTTCTTCTGTGGTACTAGAGGTGGAACCCAGGGGCATTCTATCTCTGAGCTACACCCCCGGCCCTATTTTGTTCTTTATTTTGAAACAGGGTCTCACTATGTTGCGGAGGGCCTCACAAATTCCTGAGGCTGAGCTGGGCATGGTGGCATACGCCTGTAATCCCAGTACTTGGGAGGCTGAGACAAGAGGATCGCAGGTTCGCGGCCAGCCTCAGCTACTTAGCAAGGCCCTCCGCAACTTAGTGAGATCCTGTTTCAAAAATAAAAAATAAAAAATAGGGCTGCGGGTATAGCTCGGAGATAGAATGTCCCTGGGTTCCAACCCCAGTACCGCAAATAAATAAATAAATAAATAAATAAAAAGGACTGGGATGTAGCTTAAAGATAGAACACCCTTGAGTTCAATCCCCAGTACCAAAAAAAAAAAAAAGGAAAATGCTATCAAGCGCTCATTCCTATGCCAGATACTTCCCTGTATTAGCTCGTGGGGAGACAGTCCAGGGGGCCCTGCTACTGTTGGTCCCATGTTAGCCAGTGTTTTTGTTGTTGTTGGGTTGTTGTTGTTGTTGTTGTTTTGTGGTTCTAGGGATTAAACCCAGAGGCTTTCTACCTCTGAGCTACACCCCTAGCCCCATTTTATTTTTTATTTGGAAACAAAGTCTCGCTAAGTTGCTGAGAGCCTCACTAAGTTGCTGAGGCTGGCTTCAAACCTGCGATCCTCCTGTCTCCACCTCCCAAGTACTGGGATTACAAGCCTGTGCCACCATGCCCGGCTCTATTTTATTTTTTATTTGGAAACAGAGTCTCGCTACATTGCTGAGAGTCTCACTAAGTAACTGAGGCTGGCTTCGAACCTGTGATCCTCCTCTCTCAGCCTCCTAAGTACTGGGATAACAGGTGTGCACCACCATGCCCAGCTGATCCCATTTTAGAGAGGAGGAACTGGAGGCAGAGAGGGGTAGAGTGCCTCGTCCGAGCCACGCTATGGGAGTGGCGGTGCGTGCACTGTGACACCTGAGTCCTCGTGTGCCATCGCTCTGCTCCGCTGGGCCTCCTCTCCTGATGACAGCTCCTCTTGTCCTCAGAGAAGCACTGGGCTCAGCTCTCCAGTGACGGTAATGACACTTCGCCAGCCGAAGGGGAGCCGTGTGACCATCACCAAGACTGCCTGCCAGGTACCCCTGACTCCTGAGCCCAGTGCACCCAGCTGGGAGGAAACCCGGGACAGGGTGGGGTGGGGCGGGGTTCCCCAGGCACACAAGCAGGCACACAAGCACACAAGCAGGGTCTGTAACTCTTTACAGACAATAAATCATGTCAACGGCTGCTACTGATTTCCTAAGAGTTGCTATCACACATGTTAATTCATTTAATACATATTCGTAGCAACCCAGAGAGAGAGAGAGAGGCTTGACCCTCAGTTTTCAGGCAAGGCAATTGGGCCCAGAGAGGCCAAGTATCTTGCGCAAGACCACACAGCCAGGGAGTGGCTCAAATCTGGTCAGCCTGGCTCTAAAGCCTCTTAGCCTCAGCAAAGCAGAATAATCCTCTCTTGACCTCTTCCTCCGAACACCCTGCAGGGCTTAATCCTGTCCTTGTCCCATTTTGACACTGCCAGGCTTCCCCCGGACAGTTTCCATGACACCCTCACCCATACAGTAGCTGTCCCCGCCAAGACAGTTGAAAACCAAGGGCCTGATGTTTTGACTAATGCCCCAACCTGCTCATCACCCCGCGGGGGCAGACGGGCCTCCGGAAGCAGGCTCTGAGACAGAGTTAGAAGTGTAAGAGGTTAGCTGGGCGTGGTGGCGCACGCTTGTAATCCCAGTACTTGGGAGGCTGAGACCTGAGGATCCAGGTTCACGGCCAGCCTCAGCTACTTAGTGAGGCCCTCCGCAACTTAGTGAGACCCTGTTTCAAAATAAAGAATAAAAAATAGGGTTAGGGGTGTAGCTCGGAGGTAGAATGCCCCTGGGTTCAATCCCTGGTACCGCAAAAAAAAAAAAAAAAGAAGTGTAAGAGGTTAGCTGGTGCAATGGTGCACACCTGTAATCCCAGTACTTGGGAGACTGAGACAGGAGGATCACAGATTCGAGGCCAGCCTCAGCAATTTAGCGAGATTTTCAGCAACTTAGTGAGACCCTGTTTCAAAATAAAAAATAAAAAGGGACTGGAGGTGTAGCTTGGAGGTAGAATGCCCCTGGGTTTAATCCCCAGTAAAACACACACACACACACACACACACACACACACACAGTGCAAGAGGTTTATCTTGGGGGTGAAAGGTCAGAGGGGTGGAGCCAAGGTGGAGAGAGAAGCCTTCACTCAGGCAGTCAGCCCTTGCGGTGGGGTCTGCTGGAGGAGGCCCGGGCCGGCCACGCTGGCCATTGGCGGGCTGCTGAGGGACAGCATGATGTGGGCCACGGTGGCCAGCAGCTAATTGCCCTCTTGCCTCACGAGTGCTTTCCTGGGGAGAGAGCTGAGCGGCGAACCTCTGTAGCGCCATGATGCTTAAATCAGTGGCCAGAATATTCTACAAAACAGGGACCCAAGCCAGGCATGGTGGCGCACGCTTGTAATCCCAGTACTTGGGAGGCTGAGACCGGAGGATCCGTGTTCACCACCAGCCTCAGCTACTTAGTGAGGTCCTCTGCAACTTAGTGAGACCCTGTTCCAAAATAAAGAACAAAAAATAGTGCTGGGGTGTAGCCTGGAGGTAGAATGCCCCTGGGTTCAATCCCCAGTACCACAAAAAAAAAAAAAAAAAACCAGCCACCCAGCCAGGCACTTGGCTGTACAAGGCGGCCACCAGCTCTGACGGGCTGTTTCCTTCCCAAACCGTGGTCTGCACCCTGAGCACTAATGAAAGCCTGGGGTGTGTGCCTGTCAACAGCACGGTCCCTGGGAGCCGAATCCATGGCAGGCAAAGCCACAGAACAGCCTGTGGCCACTTGGGGCCTCGGTTTCCCCATCTGTTAAAAGAGGAGTTGGAGCTGGGTGCAATAGCACAAGCCTGTAATCCCAGTACTTGGGAGGCTGAGACAGGATTGCAGGTTCAAGGACAGCCTCAGCAACTTAGCGAGACCCTGTTTTATTTTATTTTTTATTTATTTTTTGAGGAACTGGGGATTGAACCCAGGGGCATTCCACCTCTGAGCTCCACCCCCAGCCCTATTTTTTACTCTTTATTTGGAAACAGGGTCTGGCTAAGTTACGGAGGGCCTCACTAAGTAGCCGAGGCTGGCCGTGAACCCAGATCCTCCTGTCTCAGCCTCCCAAGTACTGGGATTACAAGCATGCACCACCACACCCGGCTCAAGACCCTGTTTTAAAATAAAAAATAAAATCGGGCTGGGGGTGTAGCTCTGAGGTAGAACGCCCCCGGGGTCCATCCCCAGTACCAAAAAAGAGAAAAGAAGAGTGGGCTTCAGCGAATCCTGAACAGCCCCAGCTGTTCCCCCCACAAGCCCCAGGAGGTGACCCCCACCTTCACTCTTCCCATAATCAATCAATTGCCCATGGGGGCGGCTGGGGTCTCTGCCACCTGCCCCCGGGGACCTTGCACAGCAGATGGCCCACGCTGCCCGGGCACGACCTGCCACAGAGATGATGCATGTCCTCTCGGGGGGCAGGGGGGGACACCGCGCGCACAGGGCGGCGGGGAGGGCCGCTCAGCTGGGCTGACTGCGCGCCTGCTTGCTGTGTCGCAGGGACCTGCTGCGACCTGCGGGAGCACCTCTGCACGCCCCACAACCGCGGCCTCAACAACAAGTGCTTCGACGACTGCATGTGCGTGGAAGGTGAGTCAGCCGGGAGGCGCAAAGGCCCCTTCTCCACGTTGGTTCTGTGATGAGGGGGGCGAGAGGGCCTGGCAGGGCAGCCGCGGAGTCCCCAGGGAGCTGGAGACGGCAGCAGGAACAGCTTTGCTGGTGCCTCTCCGATCTGTGAACTCACTTCATCTTGATTCCTGGCTTCCTTTCTCAGATTTGCTTTTCTCGCCTCTTGAAATACAAGCTGGCGTGATCTCCCACCATCGGGAGGAGGGAGGAGGGAGAAGGGAGGAGGGAGGAGGGAGGAGGGAGGAGATGGGAGCAGATCTCTTCTAATTAGATCCAACCTGAGCAGGCCTGAGCTTTCCCACCAGAGAGTTAGGTCCCAGGGGTGGGTTTCCCAGCACTCGTGCCAGGGAAGGATGCCTGCTTAACTCCTCCCGGCTCCTACCTCGAGCCATGATGGGCCTTCCTGCACGTGTGCCCAGGCGTGCCCAGGTGTGCCAGGCTCTGTGGCAAGCACTTTCTCTCCTGGAATCCTCACAACCACCCAAGAAGGGAGCAGGTACTATGATCCCCACTTTACAAATTAAGTGACTCCCCCAGACTACACATTTAAAAGAGTGGGGGCCAGGTGTGGTGGTACACGCCTATAATTCCAGTACTTGGGAGGCTGAGACAGAAGGATCGCAGGTTTGAGGCCAGCCTTAGTAACATGGGAAGGGCCTGGTCACTTAACGAACCCGTTTCAAAATAAAATTTAAGGCCGGGTGTGGTGGCACACGCTTGTAATCCCAGTACTTGGGAGGCTGAGATAGGAGGATCGCAGGTTCGCAGCCAACCTCAGCTACTTTGTGAGGCCCTCTGCAACTTAGCAAGACCCTGTTTCAAAAATAAAAATAAAATAAATAGGGCTGGGGGTATAGCTCGGAGGTAGAATGTCCCTGGATTCAATCCCCAGTACCAAAAAAAAGAAAGGGAGGGAGAGAGGGAGGGAGGGAGGGAGGGAAGGAAGGAAGGAAGGAAGGAAGGAAGGAAGGAAGGAAGGAAGGAAGGAAAGAATGATTTGAATGCCTGCTAGGTGTCAGGTGCCCACAGGTACTGGACATCAGAGATTCAGGGGTGAAAAGAACCCGTGGATTCTGTGCGCACAGGTTACATTTCAGTGAGACAAACACGTAGATAAGCCATCCTTGGAAATTAATAAGGCTGTGAAGAAAATCACACGGCTGATATGCCGGAGCCCTGGGCTTGCTCTAGCAAGCAGAGCCAGCCGCCTGAAGATGGGAGAGAGGAGGGATCCAGCAAGAGGCAGAGGATGAGGACAAGGCAAAGCCTGGCATGGACACAGTGACCGGGGCAAGGTGGTACAAGGAGAATGGGAGAAGCTTCTGGAAGGATCCCACCAGACCTTGCCAGGATCTTGTTGTGTGTGATTGGAAGTGGCAGGCAGGGTTTAAGCAGGGGAGCATGCTGTTCAGGCCTCAGTTATGAGGAGATGGGGAGGGCAGGCTGGGAGGCCAAGAAGGATGCAGGATGGAGGATGGCGGGGGATGCTGGGAAGCTGCCCTCTTGTAGGACCCACTTACTTGCATGCAGGGTTAGGGCCCATCTCACGCAGGAGGAAACCGAGGCAAGAGCCCCTCAGGGAGGCTGAGTGAGTCAGGGGGTCCAGCTTTGAGGTGCGGGGCTGGAGGACCTTGCAGTCCTTGGCCTCGGGTGCAGCCCAGCCCTGGTGAGGGCCCGTGGAGCTCAGCGGGTGGAGCCCACCCGCCCTTCCTTCCTTCCTCTCCTGGATCTCGGTGGCGGGAGCTTTCCAGCACCTGCAAGATGTGTCTGCCTCCAAAGCCATGTGCGCGTCTGCCCCATTCCCCTTGTAGTAAGTGGTCCTGCCAAAATTCCTCATTCTGCTCCGGAGACTCAAACACCACAAAATCAATCAATCAATCAATCAATCACTCCGGAGTGGAAATCACAGCTCAGGCAGCTTATTAAAGATGGCGTAGGCCGGGCGTGGTGGCGCACGCTTGTAATCCCAGTACTTTGGGAGGCAGAGACCGGAGGATCCGGGTTCGTGGCCAGCCTCAGCTCTCACGCTCTCTCTCTCTCTCTCTCTCTCTCTCTCTCTCTCTCTCCATAGTGAGGCCCTCCGCAACTTCATGAGACCCGGTTTCAAAATAAAGCATAAAAAAATAGGGCCGGGGGCGTAGCGCGGAGGTAGAACGCCCCTGCGTTCAATCCCCGGTACCGCAAAACAAAACAAAAAAAAAAAGATGGTGTAGAAGAGCCAGGCGCACTGGCGCTGGCCTGTAGTCCCAGTACTTGGGAGGCTGAGACAGAAGGATCCCAGGTTTGAGGCCAGCCTCAGCAACTTAGTGAGACCCTGTTTCAAAATAAAAAATAA
>PVJS01053671.1:0-13219 GCA_004027185.1 Glis glis
CGCAGCCAAGCCCCGCCCCCGCTCCCCGCTCCGCGCCGCGGCTCAGGACCCCCATCCCCCATCGCGGCGTCGGAAAATTACCTGGGGGGGGGGCCGGAAGGAGCCTCTGCGCCCCACCTCCGCCTGGGTCGTGCGCCCCGCACCCTCCGCGGGACGAGACTCGCCCTGCCCCCTCCTCCCCGCAGCCACCCCTGCGAGCCCGAGACGCCCCGCGTCGGACCCCCAGCCCCAGTTAATAAACCGACTTGTGACCTTTGCGGGCCTCGCGGTGCGCCGAGGAGCCGGGCTCGGTCCGGCCCGGGACTGCGGGGCGGCGGGGCGCGGGGCCAGAGGCGGGGCGGGGCGGGCGCGGGGGCCTTTAAGAGGCGCGGCCGCCGGGACGCCCCAGACGCGGGCAGCGCCGGGACTCGCCACCGCCGCCGCCACCGCTGGACTCGGCATCCCGCAGTGCCCCGGCTCCTCCTCCTCCTCCTCTCCCGAGCGCGCTCCGCAGCGATGGACGGAGACGGTGACCCAGGTAGCCGCCGCCCGCCCCCACGCGCTCCAGCCCGGGAGGGGAGACGGGCTGGCGGGCCAGTGCCCCAGAGAGGGTCCTCGGAGAGCGAGGGGCCCCCGAGAGCCGGCGCGCAAACTTTCACGCACGCAAAGCCCTCGGGACAATCGCAGAAGAGCGCAGGCTTGTGTCTGGTGTCTTGGTCAGGCGAGGAGGGAGGACTTGGGGACGCCCACACTCCTCTGCCTCCCAGCTCCTTGAAGGTCTGTGGGGCCGGGGGCTGGGATGCCGGTGCCCGCAAGCCTGTTTCTTCCATCAACTTCTTCCATTTGAGCTATCTAACCCCTACCCCTATCACCGTGGGTTTCTTGGGGTTACTGGTCTCTTCCCACCCGTCCTGGGCATCTTCATGGGCTCCCTCCTCTGGAGGGGCTGGCTGCCCTTCAGGCCGGGACCCGATCAGCGGTGAGGAAGAATTGGGGGCCACTCCTGGCCGGTGCTCAGGGCCCTCTGAGACTGCCCTATCATCTTTTCTGGCACCGGAGACCCCCCATCCCTTCAACTCCCTGCCGGGCCGGTAGGAGCTGCCTGCTGAGTCAGGGTGGGAGCAAGACCTGCCTGCGGTTTGCCTTCACCAGGCCCAGCTGGGGGTGCGCATTGCTTGGGGGAGGCTGTGGGAAACTGATGCACGCTCAAGTTGCCAGCCCTCCATCCCTGAAATCCCAGCCCCTGCAGGCCCCCAATCTCGAGCCCCTATGCCACACCCTTTACAGGGCCCCAGAATGGGCTCTTGGCTTCTCCCAGGGCCCGGCTATTCCCTGGACTCCAGGGCCCAATCTAGGTGAGCGAATCGGCCTCAGAGGAGGCTTTCAGGGGCCAGATAACTTTCCGACAGCAACAATGTAAGGGGTTGTGTGTGCGAGAGTGGGGGTGCGGGGCTGTAATCGGATCTGGGGCCTCAGTGCCAGGCCTGGGGGCCAGGAGAGGGGACTGGGCAAGGTGCACCTTTCGGGGGAGCATCAGGTGTCCGCTGGGGCCAGGGCAGGGCGAGGGGGGGTGGAGAGGCTAGGACACTGGGCCCGGCTCCCCAGAGAGCTGTGGGCAGCAGGATGGCCAGGCATTTTCCTTTCTTCAGTGTGACCTGGGAGAAGCCACTAAGCCTGTCTGGGCCTCAGTTTCCTCTTTGCCCAAAGGCAGGAGGTAAACCCCTACATAATTAAAATATGGCCCCAAATGCTAGTAATGAAGGGAAAGCACTGTTTAGTAAGATTCACTTGGATGTACTGCGGACTCCCTGTGTGCTCTGGCCTCGGAGAAAGAGGCCCGCCCTGACTGAAGGCCTGACTGTGTGCAAGTGTGGGGAAAGGGGTGTTGCACGTGAGGGGGTTCAGGGCTGGAGGTCCTGGCGACATCCAGACCCGGGTCTAGGCCCTGCCACCCGTTCCTTTCTCCCATGCCAGGTCTGTTTCCACACTACCTTGGCTTTCCAGGGCCCAGCCCTCAGGAGCTCCCCATCCTGAGGGCGGCCTGTCCTCCCCATGATGAGTGGCATCCTCCTCCCCATCGCCCAGGGCCAGTCTCCTCCCCACCAGCTCTCCTCCTCCAGGGATACTGGGCACTCCTATCTGCTTATGAAGGCTCCCGAGGCCCGGTGGAGGTGGGCCGGGATCCAGCAGATGGTCCAGCCTGGCGCTGCTGACCCGTCCACAGTGTCCTTGCCCCTTCTCAGGGGATTTGAACAGCAACACCATCCCAATGGCCTGGAACAATGATAGTCCCGTGTGTGTGTGTGTGTGTGTGTGTGTGTGTGTGTGTGAGTGATACTGGGGATTGGACCCAGGGGAGTTCTACCTCTGAGCCACAGCCACAGCCCTAATTTTATTTTTATTTTTACTTTTTAGTTTGAAACAGGGTCTCGCTAGGTTGCTGAGCATCTCCCTGTGTTGTCGAGGCTGTCCTTGAACCTGTGATCTTCCTGTCTCAGCCTCCCAAGTACTGGGATTACAAGTGTGCACCACCACGTCCTGCTGATAGTCCTTGTTTTGTAGATAAGGAAACAGAGGGATGGGAAAAGAAGGTGTGGAGAAGCCTTCCTTTCCCCAGCACCTAGTACAACATCTTCCTGCTTGATATACCATTTCGGATCCCTGAGTCACACACAGTGGCTGTCTGGGGACACCTGGGTCTCCAGGTCCTCGTATCCCCTACCCTATAAGGCTACCATTGTGGCCTTTGGCAAGTCAGTTCACATCTGAGCCTGGGCATTTTCATCGGTAAAACCCATATCATAACCGTGCCTACTAACTCAGCGGATTCCTCTGTTGAGACTGTGATGGTTAAAGGTGACTCTGAGCCAGGTGTGGTGGCACATGCCTGTAATCCCAGTACTTGGGAGCTGAAACGGGGGTCCCAGGCTCGAGACCAGCCTTGGCAGTTTAGCAAGTCCCTCAGCAACCTAGGGAGACCCTGCTTCAAAACAAACAACAACAAAAAATAAAAATAAAAAAGGGCTGGGGGTATAGCTTGGAGGTAGAAGGTCCCTGGGTTCAATCCCCAATACAAAAAAAAAAAAAAAACAGTGGCCGTGGGTTCAAATGCAGGCTCTGGGTACTTTTTAGCATGTGATCATGTGTGTCATTTTCCTTATCAATGAGAGAGAGAGATAGAGACAGCCATAGACATAACACCGAAAAGCTTCTGTGACCATTTCTCAAGTAATTGAAAGCCAAAAACAGCCCCTGAAACTTGCTAAGTGCCCAATAAACCAGCTCCTGAGGGTGCACCAGGAAGGTTCCCGAAGCCAAGCAGTACTTCTCAGACCTCCATCTGGCCCTCAGGAGGCCAGTCTAGTGCACAGAAAGGTGTTCATCAAATGATAACAGCCTAGGACATAAACTAGGTACCCGTGGTATAGTCCGGGAGGGCTTCTGGAGGAGGTGGCAGAGTAGGGACCTCGGAGGGTGCTGTGTGAAGCGCCCAGGCCACGCTCTAATGGCTGTCATCAATAACCACAGGATGGTCACCGTCGTCATTCAGGGATGGCGTTTATTGGTCCTGCACGGGGAAAACAATGAAGCAATTCTTCGGACCTAGGGGCTGTCTGTGGCTCTGCCCCCTTGGACCTCCTCCCTGCGCACCGGTCACAGACTTTCTGCCCCCAACTGTGGTTGTGCCAGGATGGATCTGGGGCGCGGACATCCTGGGCGGTCACAGTCTCCCCTTTCTCCCCTGCTCGCAGAGACCGTGGGCCAGCCAGAGGAGGCAAGCCCGGAGCAGCCGGAGGAGGCGTGCGCGGAGGGGAGCGCCGGGGAGGAGCGGCCGGAGGGAGAGGAGGCGCCCGGCGAGGAGGAGGCGGCGGCGGCGTACCTGGCCGAGCTGCCCGAGCCGCTGCTGCTGCGCGTGCTGGCGGAGCTGCCGGCCGCCGAGCTGGTGCAGGCCTGCCGCCTGGTGTGCCTGCGCTGGAAGGAGCTGGTGGACGGCGCCCCGCTGTGGCTGCTCAAGTGCCAGCAGGAGGGGCTGGTGCCCGAGGGCTGCGCGGACGAGGAGCGCGACCACTGGCAGCAGTTCTACTTCCTGAGCAAGCGGCGGCGCAACCTGCTGCGCAACCCGTGCGGGGAAGGTGAGGGCGCGTCCCGACGGCGCGTCGCAGGGTCCCCGGAGATGAAGCGCGGGCTCAGGGTCCAGCACAGAGCAGCCCCATCATACCATTACTATCGCGCCCGGGACACCTGCTCCCTGGGGCCTCTTTCTTTCCCGGACCGTCCACCCTCAGTGAGCTGGGGCGGGACAGGCGCTGGGGACAGTGCTCCCCAGAGGGACAATCGCGATGTGCCCATCATTCCACCCGCCGTCGCCTGCCCACCCCGGCACCGTGAAAATATCACATCCCTCTTCCCCCGCCACCGCAGCCTGGGCGGGCACCGGGTGAGCAGGTGGGGCTGTGGTGTCCCTGCAGAGGACCTGGAGGGCTGGTGCGACGTGGAGCACGGCGGGGACGGCTGGAGGGTGGAGGAGCTGCCCGGAGACAGCGGCGTGGAGTTCACCCACGATGAGAGCGTCCGGAAGTACTTCGCCTCCTCCTTTGAGTAAGGAGAAGCGGTTGGGGGAGGGGAGGGGAGGGGAGGGACCCCCGCGCTGTCCTGACTCAGTTCTCCCAGGTGGTGTCGCAAAGCGCAGATCGTCGACCTGCAGGCTGAGGGCTACTGGGAGGAGCTACTGGACACCACCCAGCCGGCCATCGTGGTGAAGGACTGGTGAGAGGCTGTGGGGGTGGGGTCCGGACAGTGAGGGGGAGGGACGGCCGCGGGGGGGGCAGTGAGCCGGATACCGACTCTAGTGCTGTGGCCACGTGGATCTGCAAGCGTTGGCAGCTTCCAGCTTCTTAGGAAGAGACGGAAATCCCTCTCTCCTGAGCTTTAAATGTTGGCACGTGCGCGCACACACAATATAATTGGCTCCAAGTTTGGGTCCGGCCGACTTGGGCTTTAGTCCTGGCGTTGGCGTCTCGGACCAGTTCCTTTCTGATTCCGTTTCTGCAAAATGGGGCCACTGCTAGCACACGGGCCCGACGGGGACGCCAGGCGGGAAGGAGAAGTTGGGTGCAGGGCGGGTCCCCAGCTGCGCCCAGCAGGGCCGCGCTCCGTCCGCCCCGCAGGTACTCGGGCCGCACCGACGCCGGCTGCCTGTACGAGCTCACCGTGAGGCTGCTGTCGGAGCACGAGGACGTGCTGGCCGAGTTCAACAGCGGGCAGGTGGCGGTGCCCCCGGAGAGGGACGACGACGGCAGCGGCTGGATCGAGGTGAGACGGCGGGCCGGGGGGCGGGGCGGGGCGGGATCTGGGCGGGGCCTGCGGAAGCCCCGCCCACGACATGCTGGGTGGGCGCAGGGCGAGAGTAGTCTCGGGACCACTGCAGAGAACCCGAACCGGGGTTGGAGGCAGGTCACCGCGCGGGGCGAGCGGCCCTCGAGGCTGACCCCCTACCTCCTCCCCAGATCTCTCATACCTTCACCGACTACGGACCAGGCGTCCGCTTCGTGCGTTTCGAACACGGGGGCCAGGACTCCGTCTACTGGAAAGGCTGGTTCGGGGCCCGGGTGACCAACAGCAGCGTGTGGGTGGAGCCCTAAGTGTCCCCCAGCCTCCCCCAGCCGCCCTGGACGGGCAGAGGCCGGGGTGGACAGGCCTTAACTTAGTCCGTAGCATCCTTGCCCAGCCTCGCCCACCGGGCACCTGCCGCGCTCCAGCCCCCAGTTCCCAGCCCAGCCCCCGCCCGGGGGGAGAGGGCTTTGTTGCCTTTGGTTGGCTTTTCCTGCTGCCTCAGCCGCTTCTAGAATGTAAGATCCGAGGGGGCGTGGGCCTGCTGCTGAATCCCCCACCCCCGCCCCTGCACCTGGCCCCATGCCTGCGGAAAAGTGGGCGCAAAATAAATATTATTTGTCCAAGATCCTTTGCTGTCTCCTGAGGGCCCCTGGCCCGGCTTGGAAAAATACTTGGTGGGGCTCCAGCTGTCCCGGTTTCCAGGGGCCCTTGGGCTGGTTCGGAGCCAGGCGGGCCTGGGCAGGACAAAGGCTGAGATTGTGAAGCTGGGGGGGGCAGCTGGGCCTGGCGCCTGACTGACACCCAAGCTGCCCAGAGGCCAGAACGGGGCAGGGGGGGCTGTCCTCCAGCCCCCCCCCCCCCGCATTTGCTTATCCTAGGCTTTGCCCCACCTCCATCCTGTTTGGAAGGTAGGATGGTGGTGGCAGCAGCCACACGGGGTCTAGGGTCCCTGTTCCTTCATGGCCCCTTCATGCTGTCCACCTGCCCCAGTGTTGGACGGGACGGGAGCCAGTACCTTTGGTCTCAGGGTCAAGCCCTGCCCAGGGACTGGCCCCTGGCACCAGCGTGGGGGAGGGGAGGCAGAAAGGGTGCACCAGGAGGTGTGCTGGGACACTGGATCTCTGGTCTCCCCAGTGGCTCTCAAATGGAGTTCCTTCTCTGGACTCTCAGCGGCTGGCTGGAGGTGGGGTGTCAGATCCTGAAACTTCAGCCCAGTAAAACCATCACGACCCCCCCCCCCAGCTCTGCATTGACACCAAGCTGCCGGGCCACCCGCTGGTCAGGAGGACTGGCAGGGCTCCCGCTGGGACCCCTTAAACCGTTCAGTTTTGGAGCCCCAACTAGGCCCAGGCCCTGTGCAGGGCCCTGAAGCTAAGACATTCTGACCCAGGAAGAATCTGTCCCTGGCCACATCAAGGGTGGGACACCCTAGGCAGGGAGGTATCCAGTGTCCCGGGGACCCTGGGTCTCACAGGGAGTCCCTGCTCTGGGGCATCCTGAGCCTGACAGGAAGACAAAGCCTAGATCTCAGGGAACCCCAGTCCAAAGCGGCAGTGTAGCTCCCGCCCCAAGGGAACCTGCTATCTCCTCTGGGGGATCTCCAGTCTGGTGGGGAAGGCACAGTCCACACCCATGCCGAGTTGCCAGTTACAAGGAACAGATGTCTGGCCTGGGGGCCCAGTGCAATGAAGACGGATGAAAGAGGAAGCGATCCCTGCGCTCTGGTGTTTAAATAAACACAGAGCCAGGCTGGCAGCACACACCTATAATCCCAGTTCTTGGGAGGCTGAGACAGGAAGATCACAGGTTCGAGGCCAGCCTCAGCAATGTAGCAAGACCCTGTTTCAAAATGAAAAAATATGCCGGGCGTGATGGCGCACGCTTGTAATCCCAGTACTTGGGAGGCTGAGACCGGAGGATCTGGGTTCGCGGCCAGCCTCAGCTACTTAGTGAGGCCCTCCACAACTTCGTGAGACCTGATTTCAAAATAAAGAATAAAAAAATAGGGCTGGGGGTATAGCCCGGTGGTAGAATGCCCCTGGGTTCAATCCCCGGTACCGCAAAAAAAAGAAAAAAAAAAAAAGAAAAAATATAAAGGGCTGGGGGTGTAGCTTGAAGGTAGAACACCTCTGGGTTCAATCCTCAGTACAAAAAATTAATTAATTAATTAATTAAACAAGGAGCAGGCAAGGCAGTGCTTTAGGGTGAGGAACTAGGGTGGGCGCATGGCAGTCAGCTGGGGACGAGTGGGGAGAGGACCGCAGCCCGTACTGGGGCATGGGAGGAGGCTGGACAGAGACAGGAAGTGGTCATGAAAGGCCAGGAGTCCCGGGCAGGTGCCTTTGAGACCTGGATGTGGGGGTGGAAATGTGGGAAGCGCTGTGGGTTGGGGGAGCTCCTTGAGTTTGAGGTGCCCATGGGGCATTCAGGAGAGAGGTCCATGGGGGAAGACACAGTTGTAGAAGCTTGGTATGTGGCCAGCAAGCAAAGCCGAGGGGACCGAGGGGGGCAGGAGCAAGTGTGGAGGAAGCAGGAGAGGCCCCGGGTCATGACAGATGGAAGGACAGGAGAGGCGGGCAGCCAGGGGACACGAGTCCAGCAAGGCCACCTGCACCCTGATCTGAGGAAGCAGCCAAAGCCCAGAGGCTGGATTCTCTGCCCCTAGACTGCTGGGGCATGGCACTCACATAATGGGGTGCTGTAGGCCTACTGTCCATGAGTGTCTGTCCCTGGAGGGACAATTGGGTCTGCGGTGGTATATAGTTCATGGCTGCCTTGGCGCTGTGGAGGAGCTGATGCTGTAGGGAAGTGGGCCTGCACAGCTCACAGTGCCCGGGGCACTGCCCCTCATGCCACCCTTCCCATCCAGACAGAGATGGGGATACAAGAAGGAGGCCAAGAGACTACTGTGACGAGTGACACAGAGCCACTCCAGGTGCCCAATCCAGGTGCATGGGGCCCCGGAGTGTGCTTGTAATCCAGCAGCTAAACTGTCCCCAGCGGGCAGAGCTGGCCCCATGCGCAGATGTCACAGGAAGGCAGAGAACAGCTTTGTTTAAGGAAAACCCCGGTGCTGTCCAGCAGGGGGCACTCCAGGGCTCTCTCTGGACAGTGGAAGCCAGAGAGGCAGACAGGGCCTGCCTGTCCCCTAAGTTCCTAGATGTTTACTGAGCACCTACTGTGTACCAGGCAAGGTCTTTGCTGCCCTGGAATATAGAGTCTAGATGGAGACACATAAATACAAGCAGCTAAATAAACAAGATAAGCCGCCTGCAGTGGTGTGTACCTGGGAGGCTGAGACAGGAGGATCATAGGTTGGAGGCCAGCCTCAGCAACTTAGTGAGGTCCTCTGCAACTTACTGAGACCCTCTTTCTTTCCTTTCTTCCTTCCTTCCTCTCTCCCACCCTACCTCCTTCCTTCTCTCTTGCTCTCTTGCTCTCTCTCTCTCTTTTTTTGCAGTACCAGGGATTGAATCCAGGGGCGTTTTACCTCCGAGCTACACCCCTGGCCCTATTTTTTATCCTTTATTTTGAAACCAGGTCTCACGAAGTTGCGGAGGGCCTCACTAAGTATATATAGAGAGAAACAGGGGGAGAGAGAGAGAGAGAGAGAGAGAGAGAGAGAGAGCTGAGGCTGGCTGCGAACCCGGATCCTCCGGTCTCTGCCTCCCAAGTACTGGGATTACAAGCGTGCGCCACCACGCCCGGCTTTTCTTGCTCTCTCTTTCTTGTACTGGGGAATGAACCCAGGGGCATTCTACCTCTGAGATACACTCCAGTGCTTTTTATTTTTTATTTTGAAGCGGTCTCACTAGGTTGCCGAGAGTCTTGCTAAGTCCCCGAGGCTTGTCTTGAACTTGCAGTCCTCCTGTCTCAGTCTCCCATGTACTGGGATTACAGGGGTGTGCCACCACACCCGACTGAGACCCTGTTCCAAAATAAAAGATAAAAAGGGCCAGGGGGTATAGCTCAGAGGTAGAATGCCCCTGGGTTCAATCCCCAGAATTAAAAAAGGAAAAAGATAAAGAAAAAAAAAAAGAAGCCTGGCGTGATGGCGCACGCTTGTAATTCCAGTACTTGGGAGGCGGAGATAGGAGGATCCGGGTTCGCGGCCAGCCTCAGCTACTTAGTGAGGCCTTCTGCAACTTAGTGAGTCCCTGTTTCAACATAAAGAATAAAAAATTGGGCTGGGGGTGTAGCTCGGAGGTAGAATGCCCCTGGGTTCAATCCCTGGTATGGCCAAAAAAAAAAAAAAAGAAAAAGAAAAGCAAGGTAATACCAACATAATATAGCACTCAATCTACACACAAGGCACTACTCTGAGACTATATATATATCACATTAACCTTGTGAAGTGGAAACTACTATTATTTCCATTTTTTTCCAGCTGAGAGTTGAAACAGAGGTTAAGCAACTTGCTGGGGGCCTCCCTGCTGCTCGGCGGTGGCTGCTCGGCCACTTATTGCTGTAGAATTGTCAACAGAGTAGAGTAAGGGTGGGAGAGCTATTTGGTCACTGTGCTCAGGAAGGACCCCATTGATTGACTTCATTGAATGGTGCAGAGGAGGCAGCTGTGCAGACTCCCTGGGGGAAGAGCACTTGTTGGAGGAGCAGCCAGTGCAAAGGCCCTGGGTGGGAATGAGCTTATTTAGAGATCAGAAAGGCAGCCAGCGTGGCTGAGGCTGTGAGCAAGTGGGGGAGCGCCGGGACAAGAGCTTGCAGATGTAGGCGGGTAACCCAGGAGGTTTCCCAAGGGCCTCTGGGGGATGCTGCCGATGACAGTGACCACCGCAATGAGGATAGGCATTTGTTGAGGACGTAGGGGTGCCAGCTCCCATGCCAAGTGCGCAGGCTCATTTAATCTGCTCAGTGGCCCTCTCTGGTAGACACAGATGTCCCCCTGTCATAAATGAAAGAGCTAGTATTCAAGATGCGGGCCACTTGCCCGGGTCATCTGATGAGTGTGTGGTTGAAGCTGGGTTCCAGCTCAGGTCTGAACCAGGTCACTGGGGTTCAGGATCGGGGATGGGGGCACGCTGCAGACAGAGCAGGGGCAGAAGCTAGGGGCCACGAGGTGACGTGGGGCAGAGAGCTGGAGATGTCCAGGCCCTGGCTTCCAGGACTTCTATGAATGATATTACCCCAGGCAGGAGGAGGGGTGCTAGGGGTTTCTGGACCATTTTGATTAGGGGGTAGGAGAGGTAAAATAAATTTCCTCTTAGATGCCTGCCTGCCTTCCCTTCCTTCCTTCCTTCCTTCCTTCCTTCCTTCCTTCCTTCCTTCCTTCCTTGGAATTGAATCCAGGGTCATTCTACTTCTGAACTACACTCCTAGCCCCATTTTTATTTTTTATTTTAAAACAGGGTTTCGCCGGGCATGGTGGTGTACGCTTGTAATCCCAGTACTTGGGAGGCTGAGACCAGAGGATCCAGGTTCGCAGCCAGCCTCAGCTACTTAGTGAGGCTCTCTGTAACTTAGTGAGACCCTGTTTCAAAACAAAGAATAAAAAATAGGGCAGGGGTATAGCTCAGAGGCAGAATGCCCCTGGGTTCAATCCCCAGTACTACAAAAAACCAAAAACAAAAAACAGGGTCTCACTGCGTTACTGAGGGTCTCTCTAAGTTGCTGAGGCTGGCCTTGAACCTATGATACTCCTGTCTCAGCCTCCTAAATACTGGGAATATAGGCACCACCATGCCCAGCTATATTTCTTTCTTTTTTTTTTTGCGGTACCGGGAATTGAACCCAGGGGTGTTCTACCTCCGCGCTACACCCCTGGCCCTATTTTTTATACTTTATTTTGAAAACGGGTCTCACGAAGTTGCGGAGGGCCTCACTAAGTAGAGAGAGAGAGACAGGGAGAGAGAGAGAGAGAGAGAGAGAGAGAGAGAGAGAGAGAGAGCGCTGAGGCTGGCCTTGAACCCCGGGATCCTCCGGTCTCCGCCTCCCAAAGTACTGGGATTACAAGCGTGCGCCACCACGCCCAGCCCCAGCTATATTTCTTGATATATATCTCTGTTTAGCAATTTTATCATGGAAAAGTTCCTCCCCACTCCCCTTTCTGATATATTTGCCTCCTAAGGCTGGATTTTTGGGACAGGCGTATTCAGGGTTAGAGGGAAGGAAGAGGCAGTTCCCATAAGCAACACTAGGTGGCAGCATTGTCACAGCAGTCCCCGGACCTGGGCTCCTCCACCCAGTTCTGTAGAGGAAGCGGCCTCTAGGGCCTGGATTTGAATCCAAAATCCTCATCTCTCTCCATTGCTTGGGCTGACTGGGTCCTCAGGGGTGGTCCTTGGAGGCGCTCTTAACCCAGGGGCCCTTAAGAAACCTTAGGAGACTGGTTCCTGTGAGGTCTGAGTTCTTTAGGACCTGGAAGGGCTGGTGGCCTTTAGGGGTCTGGCCCCAGGTGGGTCTGGGGGCTTAGACCCCCTATCCGGACCCTCTCCATCTCAGCAAAGCCCCGGGCCTTCCTAGAGCCCCGCTCCCTGCAGTGAGCACAGGACACCCAGGCAGATCCCATCCCGGGCTCCCGGTGAGTAATGACTTTGCTATTTTTTTCCCCTTAAATTAAACCTAATCTTGTGTTGACTCTGCTGAACAAGGAGAATAATGAAGAAGATTAAGATGAGATGGTATTCATTCTCCTCCAACAAAAGCCAATTAATTGTCAGCAGGATTACCGCCCAAGCCACAGCGCTATCAGCACCGCAGATAGGGTAGGGTAGGGTAGGGCTGGGGACGCTTCTAATGCTTCAGCCAAGGTCTGCTGTGGTGCAGCAGGAAAGATTTCAGTTAGATGTCAGGAAGAACTGCCTGGGTGAGGAAGGGGGCCGGAGCCAGGGAAGGGGCTGTGAAAAGCATGGAGTCACCACACAGGTGACGCTTGTAAGTCAGAGAGGGAGGTTTCTTTTTTTTTTTTTTTTTGCCGAACTAGGGATGGAACTCGGGGGCATTCTACCTCCGAGCTACACCCCCAGCCCTATTTTTTATTCTTTTATTTAAAAAAAATTTTTTTTTTTGCGGTACTGGGGATTGAACCCAGGGGCATTCTACCTCCGGGCTCCACCCCCAGTCTTATTTTTTATTCTTTCTTTCTTTCTTTTTTTATTTTTTGCAGTACTGGGGATTGAACCCAGGGGTGTTCTACCTCCGAGCTACACCCCCGGCTCTATTTTTTATACTTTATTTTGAAACCGGGTCTCACGAAGTTGCGGAGGGCCTCACTAATTAGCTGAGGCTGGCCGCGAACCTGGATCCTCCGGTCTCCGCCTCCCAAGTACTGGGATTACAAGCGTGCACCACCACACCCAGCTTTTTTATTCTTTATTTTGAAACAGGGTCTCACGAAGTTGCAGAGGGCCTCACTAAGTAGCTGAGGCTGCCTGTGAACCCAGGTCCTCCTGTCTCAGCCTCCCAAGTACTGGGACTACAAGTATGTGCCACCATGCCCAGTTTTTATTTTTTTATTTTGAAAACAGGGTCTCACTAAGTTGCAGAGGGCCTCACTAAGTAGCCAAGGCTGGCCGCGAACCTGCGATCCTCCGGTCTCAGCCTCCCAAGTATTGGGATTACAAGCGTGCGCCACCATGCCCAGTTTTTATTTTTTTATTTTGAAAACAGGGTCTCACTAAGTTGCGGAGGGCCTCACTAAGTAGCCAAGGCTGGCTGCGAACCTGCGATCCTCCAGTCTCAGCCTCCCAAGTACTGGGATTACAAGCGTGTGCCGCCACGCCCGGCTATAGAGGGAGGTTTCCTGGGGGCCCCTGGATCCCAGCACATGAGGACCCAGCATTTGCTTCTGGAGACCTTGGGCCACCTGACCATGATGATTCCAGGCCACCTGGGACCCTCCCCTGCCTTTCTGGGGTCACCTTTGATAAATGAACCTGCACGCCACACTTCT
>PVJS01053673.1:0-13214 GCA_004027185.1 Glis glis
CAACAATCAGCTGATGATGTATTTTGTTTCCTTAATCATTGTGTATAAAATCCTTGCCTAAAGCTTTGCAAAATACACTCAGATGCAACTTCCTTGAGTTGTGTCTGTTTGTCACTCATCGCCGACTCCTTGCCCACCTTCCCGAGACCCCTGTCCCGTCGGTCTCAGTTCTCCGGCTGAGCTGGTCCATCGCACAGTATGACCTTAACTATATCTATAATGACATTATTCCCAAATAAGGTCACATTTGGAGCTTAGGTGTTACAACTTCAATATCTTCTTTGGGGGATACATTTCTACCATAACAACCACATCCTTGATATTTTTCAAGCACAGATTTTTATTAAAGGCCAGATATGCCCAGGGCATTGGGCTTGCTTGTTGAGGAATCTAAGAAAGCATACTATACCATTCCTTAGTCTGCTTGGAGGAAAAGATGTATTCCTATAAAATAAATGTTGATGATAGATAGTTCTAGACATGATGAGTGTGAGGTAATAGCAGGACATGAGAGAAGAAATGTCTTGGACAAGTTCAGAAACAGGGCTCTAGAGCTTAAAGAAGAAAGGGCTGGTAATTAAGATTGGGTGTAGCAGACACAGAGGACAGAGAATTGGTGGAAAGTCCAGTGGTCAGTGTTAGAAGAGGAGAACTGGCCTTCTATCAAGAAAACCAAAGGAAAGTTAAATCAGAAAGGAGAGCAGCCGCAGCAGAGAACTGTTCCGTCATGGCAGCTGCCATGGGCCAGAGCAAAACGGAATGAGGAAAATTAAAAGGCCACTGGATATTAGATTATTTGGGGAAATGTTAGAGTGCACAGTTTCAGTGGAGTGACAGGAGAAGTTCAATTTCTTTGGATTTGGGTTGGTGTGGACAAAACGCAGGACTTTGCAGACCACCAGATAATGGTATTGAGACTGGTCTTACTCATAAGAGCCTGCCGTAAGTGTGATTTTCATTGTCAATGAAGTTCAAGTTCACCCTTTAAAATTTCGGCTGTGACTTGGTTAATCATGTTGTCAAGTGTTTTTGAGTGCCTGATATGTTTCGGGAATTCTTCCCATTGTTGGGACTGTGGGAGGGAGCGAGGAGGACATGATTCCTGCTCCTGTACCATTTCTATTTCCACAGGTGAGAAAGGCAAAGAGCAGGGAACTGAATAGGAGGCAATACGATTTTCTTTCCTGATAGGAGCCATGAAAAAAGTAAAACAAGAGTGTCAAGTTCATGAGTGATGGGGAGATGACAGGAGGAAATGAGCTAAAATTAAATTTTTCCAATTAGAAGTTAAATGCAGAGTATATATATTTAGTTCTGGCTTTTCCATATACCCAGGTATTATGGGAAATGCCAGGCCAAATTCAGAAGACTAATTATGTGATTTTGGTCAGTTTATTTGAACATTGTTTTTTTCTGTATCTTATGAGGGAAATGACGAATGAACTTGGTGGTCCTCTATTATAATTGAATCAAAATACTGTTACTATTCCTCCTAGTTTTATGCCAACCACAAATTTGCTACCCGAGTATTTTGTGTCTACAATTTGTGATGTAAAATATTTGCCATACTTTAAATATAAATATCATTTTGTATAATTAGGAACTCAGGGTGAGGGAAATTGAATTTTAACACTACCCATAGGTTATAAGCTAAGGCATAATGTAATGGAAGAATAAAAATCATAAGAGGAGAAAGCTTTTTAAAAATATATTTGATAAGCTGGGTATGGTGGCACACGCCTGTAGTCCTAGTACTTGGGAGGCTAAGACAGGAGGATCGCAGGTTCGAGGCCAGCCTTAGCAATATAGGGAGGCTCTCAGCAACGTGGCAAGACTGTTTCAAAACAAAAAAAAAAATGACAAAGTGCTGGGGGATTTAGTTTGGAGATAGACTTCCCCCAGGTTCAATCCCCAGTACCCCCCACTATATATATATATACATATATACATATATATATGTATATATACACACATATATATATATATATATATATATATACACACACACACATATATTTGTATATATGACATCCTTTTCCCAAGAAAGAATGATCTGCTGGCTCTAAAGCCATGGTTGTCTTTGCCATGATCCTCAAAAGGACATCTGTTTGTAATTGTGGCAGTGATACTCATTTAAAACTCATTGTTCCAGGGTGTTTTTCTCAAAGGAAAGGACTGCAGTGCTGTTTCAGTTCAAATGTCTGTGGGCTTCTGATTCGGAAGAACTCTTTTGATGTCAGAGACATGTGTTGCTTTGAAAAACCCACTGGCAAACACTTTATGGAAAATAAAATCCTTACTTGGTTTTCATGTCTAAAGGGAGTGATGAATTACATCTCAATATTGCATTTCTGGTAGCCTCCTGTTTTAAAGTTCAGATACAAACTGAGATCTTGAAAATACCCTCTCCAGCATGGTTGGTGTTGGTCTAGTGAAGAGAGATGCAGTGGAGAAAATACAGCCAGTGTGTGCTGGGCGCCCCATTCCCTGTCCCCAGATCCTCCCAAAGAACACATTCTGCTATGACTATGATGGTGCCAAGACAACAAGGTCAGTGTGCATCTAAATAAATTACAAAAGACCCTCGTCGTGCAGTAGGCAGCCAACAGCCAGGCCTGGAGGAGCCGAGCTGGAGTTGAGTTGCCACCCCATGCACTGGTTCTGTGGGAGGACAGCCTCCCATTCTGCAGAGCTGCTGCTCTTTCTGCCGTCTTTGCTGACAAGATTCACAGTGATGGTGGCCTGAGGCTTCATCAGTGGCGAATAAGGCAGAGTCAACTAGCAGCTACTCTAATGGCGAGTATGTTCGCTTCCCTGCCTGACTCCTTTTGGAGAGGAACAAGAGAGGGAGCATACACTGATGGGTGCTTCTGACTTGCGTGGTTGAGTACATCTCCTCTATTGACCTGTTGATTATGTTGGTTATGGCTCCGTGGATTGCCTGTGTCTACAGTGATAGGCATCTTAAAAACAAAAACAGACAGCATGATGCAAACACTCGTGTAATGGAGGTTTGATGGTCCAAAGTATCAAACAGATCACATTTGACTTTGTAGGAAGGTTTTATGTGTAATCATGACAGATGTTCAGGGAGATTATCCTTTTCCATCTCCACCCTGCCTCCTTGCAACTAGCTCCCGTATGACTTGCTCTAAAATAGCCTCTCTTATATAAATAGACAAAGCTCGAGGCCTTCAACAGTACCAAGCCAACATTTCACTCATCAAGCATTTGTTTCCCCAACAGAGAGACACTCCTTTCTTTGGGGCCAGTAGCAGAAAGTGCCGTTTGGCTTTTTATGCCAAGAGCTACCTGATGCCAACCAGAGGCAACTTCAAAGCTACTTTATGTCAAGATGAAACTTTAAGAACTTGTCCCCTATAACAATCGCAGACTGGATAGTAAAGATTTTTTTTTGATGTGTATTTACTTTGTCGCTAATCTCCCTCCAGGGATTTAAAAATGAACAGGCATAGTAAAATACTTCTTGCTGTTTCACTTCAAATTTAAGGATTGACTGCACCACATGCCTTCTCTAGAGTTATTTCGTTATCTCTAAACAAAGGCTTTTCTCTTCTCCCCCTGCCCCCAATTCTCAATTCCCAGTGATAGTTGAAGAACAATCTGTTTGACACAGGCATTTCTCAGTCAAATTGTGACACCTTGTAATAGCATATAACATCAGATGCATTTTTCTAAGATTGCAAAAAAGGGTCAGAACAAGGGCATGGAGATCTCTTTGGAAAATTCTCCAAATCAGGGAATTTTGGGGCTCTATGGGCAAGTAAATAATGCCTCTATTCTGTTTCAATTTTGTATCTTTTCTATTCCCTTAAAAGTTCCCCATTTTGTGGCATTTTCTCATTAAGTTAAGGAAAATGTATACGTAGTATGTATCTAGAAGTATACCCATTTAAATTATAAAACCTTTCCTAGGCAAACAAATTTAGTATAGGCAAAAAAAAAAAAAACAGGCCATTGAAAAAGAAGGACTGCTTTCATAATTTCAGTGTGGTCCTGAGGGTGCTAAGGAAGCAAATTAAGAGCATCTCATTGCTTCTGTGGGCAGTCACTTGAAAAACAGAGCTGAGCAGAACAGGAAGTGTAAGGGAAAATCCTCATCAGTGGTCTGAGCCCTATCTCTCATGAAGCTCCCCAGTTGACATTCATGGGCCACAAGGTACAAACTTCTGAATTGTAAGTGAGGTTAGGAATCCTTTGCTTGGAAACTGAAAATTGTGTGAAGTAGGGAAATCATCCAGGTCAACTCTGCTCATGCTGGATGACTTTAAAGCCTAAAAGAATGGAGGAATTCAGACAAAGTGTTTTAATCAACATTCTCACTGCTATAATACAAAAGTCTGACCACACAACTTAGAGGAAGGAAGGACTTATTTGCTCACAGTTTGTTGGAGATTCTGGGTTCAGTCCATGTGAGGCCGGGGTTTGAATCTCAGGAATGACAGCAGGAAGGAGAGAGAGAAAGAGAGAGAGAGAGAGAGAGAGAGACGCAAAGGGGATTCAAAAACATAAGCACAATCCCTAAAGCCACACCCCCAGGGAACCACCTTCTCCAGCCACGATCCACCTGCATAGATAAAGCCATCACAATGGATTTATACTCTAATGAGATTACAAGCCTCATGACTCAATTACATCAACTCCAAACACCAATTTATGAGCTCTTCAGGGGACATGCTGTATCTAACTATAACACAAAATCACACAACAAATTAGTAGCTAGAAACTAGACCCCAGAATTCCTTGACAGTTATTTCTTCCTCTAAGTGCCAAAAAAAATGATTCCCAGAAAATGGTTTTGTTTCTGATTGTTTGATTTTGGAGATCTTAGTACAATGCCATTCCTTGACATTTTCTGAACTAATACATCATATGGGTAAAACAATAGATCCATTTTGATCGATAATACCTTTCTGAAGTGCCTTTAAATCAATTTTGATTGTTTTTCTCATAAATTCTTCATGGTTCAAATTCTAAGTAAAAATCAAGCCATCCATTTTTAATTGATTTCTAAGTACATGCACTAGAGCCTGTACACTTGGAAGACATTGTCTTGCCTCAGCTTTCGAAGACACAGAGAGATTAGATGCTATGTGTCCTATCTTCAGGGGCCTTATAATTAATTTAAGGAAATGAAAAAATTATGGGAAAGAAATAATAATCCAAGATGACATAAAGCACAATGCTAAATTTATGGGAACCTTGGAAGGCTTCATGGAGAAGATTATGAAGAAAATGAAAGATCACTACAGGCAGAAAAGAAAGAAATAGTATTATGTGGTTAATGTTCTGCCAATAAGACCCAAGTGTGATTCCACAGCCTTTGTAATCTGAGATATTTTTTGTTCTATTTCCAAATTTCAAAATTGATTCCTGTGTACTTAGTTCTTAGAAAGCTTATCAGACAAGCAATCTGTAGGGTTGTTTAAATCCCATATGTTTAGTATTTGTAAATTAAATGAAGAATAAATTATGGCACTCAAAGTTTTTTGATGAACTAAAAGACTTTGAGGGTCCTCTATCTTTTCATAATTTACTGTTTATCTGCATTGGCTATGATGATGTGTCTTTAAGAGTGTGGATCTGATTAAGACAGTTCAATCCATACATTGATGAGTTGGTTTCATTTGATTTTATGGCCATTGTTGTAGGTCAAATGTCTTACAGACCTGTACTCTCAATTGCAGTGTACCTCAGATGACAGGGTACAAATGGCTCCATGAAAAGGAATTATCATGCTTATAGATAGTTCTCAGCATTAGGATGTGAAGAGAGAAAATAGAGTACAGTGATAGAAGCAAGCAATAGTGCCCCTTCCAGAGAAGAAAAAGTGCAAACCATAAAGAATTCAAAAGACTTACTGCAAACTTTATATATTAAAGGCCCCTAATGTTGTCAAGAGTCTGAAGTTCTATTGACTCTATTTGCTCTGTAATAATGTCCTAAGTTTGCATGTCTTTAAAGTCGTTGGGGCATCCTAGGAGGACATCATTAACCGGGGAGTAGAAGCAGTTAGCCATCCCTCTTTACCTAAATAGATCAATTTAATGAAGCCCTCTTTATGTCCAGTCTGTTTAAGAAAGTCTATTTATTCAGGGTAGTAATCAAATTGGAAATTTCACTTGTTCTGTTTTCCTTCCCATCAGCCCCCACAGACTCTGTGTTGAGTAATGGCCAGGGCCTTCCTCGCATATGACCACCCTTGATCCCTGCCTCTGAGCATTCATGCCCTTGTGTAATCCTCTTCCCTTAACATGTTCCTAAATAACAGAATACAGCAAAGATGATAGGATTGTCACATTAGATTGTAACCTCTGTTTTGCCAGCAGACCCTCTTGTTGGTTCTAATGACACAAGCTGCCATAGCGTGAACTGTCACGTGGTGAGAGGTGAGACCCATGTGGGAAAACTGAGGGCAGCCTCTGCCTGGCGAGCAGCGTGGAACCCGGATTCTTCAGTAGCTCTGTGGGACTGCAGGAGGGTTCTTCCCCAGCTGAGCCTTGAGGTCAGAGCTTGGGCCCAGCTAACATTGTTTTTGTTTGTTTTATTTTTTAGCTTAATTTTATTTTTAACCAGCAGACATCTTTCTTTTTCTTTTTCTTTTTTTCTTTTGGATCCTGGGGATTAAACCCAGAGAGATCTGCCTCTGAGCTGCACCCCCAGCCATTTTAATTTTTTACTTTGTAACTGAGTCTTGCTAAATTGCTGAGGTCAGCCTTGAACCTGCAATCCTCTTGCCTCTACCTTCCAAGTACTGGGATTACAGGTGTGTACCACCATGCCCAGCTCCAGCTAACATCTTGATGGCAGCCTTTTGTGTGTGTGTGTGTGTGTGTGTGTGTGTGTGTGTGTGTGTGTGTGTTACTGGGAATTGAACATTGAACCCAGGGGCATTCTTTTTTATTATTTTTATATGCTTTTATTGGTCCATTATAGTATCACATCATAATGTAAATCATGTTGACAGTGACATACCTGCACACAGCACTTGATGGGCCCCCTGCCTCCCCATGTCTCCCCTTCCCAATACAGAGTACTGAGATTGACATTGGTACTTTCACATATGTGCACATAGTCAATGGTAGTAATTCCATTAATGAACCTTATTCTTCCCCCTCCCCTTCCCTTAGACCACCTCCCTGACTAGGAGTAATTGGGATACCAGAGGGACTCCAGATAATGGAGGAGGAACCCAGGGGCATTCTACCCCCAGGCTACACCCCTAGCCCTTTTTATTTTTTGTTTTGAAATAGAGTCTCACTAGGTTACTGAGAGTCTTGCTACATTGCTGAGACCGTTCTAAAGTCTGCGATCCTCCCATCTCTGCCTCCCAAAACTGGGATTGTAAGTGTGCACCATGCCCAGTGATTGCAGCCTTTTGAGACACCCTGAAGCAGAAGCCCCAGCTAAGCAGGGTCTGGACTCCAGATCCATGGAAACTCTGAGATAATAAATGCATGTGGTTTTAAGCCATTTTATGGTAATTTGTTACACAGCAATAGATAACTAATGCACTCCATGTTATCAGTTGTGAATTAATTGGAAGCTACCCTTTTGAGTTATTTGCATGCTATGCTGGGTCCCTTCATAATCCTTCTTAGAGGGAAAAGAGCCAACTCAGGTCTCTATACGACTTTCCAAAAAGTAGGAAACTATCTTAAAATTCTCTGGGGATGGGAGAGCTAGAGGAGCTTTACTTTAGGGGTCTGAGAAGAAGGGCAAGTTTCTCCTTGCTAAGTTAGCCAAACAGGGAATATGGACCCCTACTTGTGACATTCATACAATGTCTATTTCCTCCTGTGACCTTAGCAGCTTTCACTGCTTCTGCAAATAGTAGACACACACCAACTCAGCTGAACAGCAAAGGAATGCATTTACCATGGTAGGTATCATTTATAAATTAGTAACTGGAAATTTCAGCTTTCATAACAAACTGGCATAAAGTTATCCTATTCAGGATTTCTAATAAAATACCACTTGTTTAGTCTCAAAAGAACTTGGAAGAGAAAGTACAGAGAACATTAAAGCTCAATGTGGTAGCCTCCTGGCTTTATACCGGAATTAGTTGGAAGCTTTCTAGCTAGTACTTTTCACTAAGATGCCTGAAATAGATTATAGGTTGTTTTTTCTATCCCTCAGTTTTTTCTGTCTTCCTTTTTTTTTTTTTGTCAATTGCTCTCCTGAGAGAAAATTGAGTGTATGACAGGGAAGAAAAGCATGAAACCTCTCTTAATCCATGCTGGTGTTCTCAGAAGATTGTCTTGGATATATGAAGCTGCACATTGAGTCTTCCTAGAGTTTATTTATTTGACCATGTTCCCCCAGACTTAAATGCCTTCATTAATCAATACCGAGCTTCACCACACTTGAGTCTGCAGAGCTCATCAAGATGAGACCTTTTTAATTTAAAAAATTAAAAAGAATATCCCAGCTATATACATAATCCTTAGAGAAATAGCAGGTCCATTACTGGCTGATAATATATCCACTGATGCTGGAATTTTATTTTTGTTCCCTGTTACTGATGGGATTAGGGTGAGAAAAAAGGGTTTACTCAGAAACTTATTAAAGAAACTGGGATTCTCCAGGAGTCAAAGTCAGGGAACAATTCAGTCTTTGTTCATTGTCTCAGTCAGTGAATATTTGAACACCTATTATGTTCCAGGAACTCTGTGCTTGGCTCTTGGGCCATGATGTGGACAAAACTACCTCTCTTGACAAGGAATCGATGATAGGGAGGACGAGAGCAATTATAATGGAGCTTGATAAAAGCTATGGCAAGAATAAGCTTAGGGTTATCTAACCCTGTGTCTATGTAAGAAAGTCTTCCTGATATGAACGGAAATGAAGACAAAGCCAGAGGAGCTTACTGATGGGTCACCTGGCTGTAAAACTTGAGCCAGCACTTTATAGCACACAGAACACATCTTCTATAGCGGCTATCCTGGAGAAAGTGCAATTAGGCCCAGGGGATCAAACAGAGGTGAACAGGACAGGGACAGGCCTGACACACTCTTTTTTTTTTTTTTTTGCGGTGCCGGGGATTGAACGCAGGGGCGTTCTACCTCTGTGATACGCCCCCGGCCCTATTTTTTATACTTTATTTTGAAACCGGGTCTCACGAAGTTGCAGAGGGCCTCACTAAGGAGAGAGAGAGAGAGAGAGAGAGAGAGAGAGAGAGAAACGGAGAGAGAGATAGAGACAGCTGAGGCTGGCCGCGAACCCCGATCCTCCGGTCTCTGCCTCCCAAAGTACTGGGATTACAAGCGTGCACCACCATGCCCGGCTCTGACACACTCTTGTTGGCTATCAGAATGCCTCTCTTTGTCATTCTTTCTTTCTGTAGCTGTGTATTTTAGTTTTTGCCTAGTTTTCAAAATAAAACGAGTATAGAATTAGTGGACATGGGATGAATTTTGATGTTGTAGCACGTATAAAAGAAAAAATTCAATCAATACTTTCCGAGCAATTACCATGCACTAGTACTTAGACTTAGTTCTGAAGAAGATACATAATGTCTTGTAGTTGAGAGATATTTAATTACTTTTTAAAATTTTATTGGTGCATTGTAATTATACATCTTAGTGAGGATCAAATTCATAGAAACAGATATGCACACAGGTCTTATAATGATTCCCTTCAGGTCCCACCAGGCTACCCACCCCTCCCCATACATAGCAGGTAAAAATATCATAAATAAATAAATAAATAAATATGGGGCTGCCGAGTGTGGTAGTTTTTTGATGTGTCCACTTAGTGAAGATAAACCGTGAGGACAAGAGAAAGGACAACAGCCCTTTTGTAGGATATATACCTTCTCAGTTATTCAAACATCACTAATCTACATGCTGCTTTGAGGGGACTTTTCAGATGTAATGAAAGTACCTAGTGAATTGACTTTAAATTGTGGAGATTATCCTTGGTACACCAGACTTTTCAGATGAACCCTTACAAGGGACTCAACTCTTCATAGTGAAAGAGATTCCCAATAGCAGCTGGATCTACAATTTTTCTTCTTTTCCTGGATCTGTTTTTCCTGACTGCTTGCACTACACATCTTTGAAATACTTAGCTTAGCCTCCACAATCCTATAAGCCAATTCCTTGTAACAAATCTATCTTTCTCTCTTTCTCTCTCTTCCTCCCACTCTCACTATAAAAAAACATTCCTTGGTACCCACAGGGAATTGATTCTAGGGCCTTTGCTCCATGGTCATACAAAATGATGTAGTATTTGCATATAGCCTACCCACATCCTCCCATATACTTATAATCATCTCTAGAGTATTTATAATACTTAATACAATGTACATGCTATGTGAGTAGTTATGCTGTATTGTTCAGGGAGCAACGATGAAGGAAAGATACGGAGAATCCACTGCTGCCTGTGCTGCTTCTGTTTCTTCTGTTGCATCCTGACTGATTGACTGAGATCTTAAAAATACTGTGACCTCATTTAACACATATTTTATGTTCGGAGCAACTACCATTGCTCGTGAAATCAGAAAAACATTATTCATAAATCTATGCAAAAATCATGCAAGTACATTTCCTGAGTTCTGGTTGGTCCTCAATCCACCGCCTTTGCCTAGCATCTTTGGTTAAACTGTGAAAGGCATCTGGCCACCGGGTGAATTGCCCACATGAATCCACCACTCATACTTGCAGCTTTTCCTGGCTCCGTTCTGGAACGGTGGTCTTTCCAGCTGGCTGGATGGGAAGTGGCATGTGCCAAGCTCTGCTGGAACATTTTAAAACAACATTGCATATAACATAATTAAGTAGGGATGACTGAAGACTTGATGCCTTTACTGACTAGAGTCGAGTCTATGTGGAACCCAGAAGCTTCATTTTCTCTGTATTTTTAAAGAGGAGAAAATAAAATTTATGGGAAATGTCAGTCTTTTTGGCAATCCTTTTGATTCCATCAAAACAGAGAATTTTTCACAATTACTTGATTTGGTTTTTATAACTGTTCATTATGGATTGTAAGAGAAGTGTATATTGATAGAGAAAGAGATAGACAGAGAGACAGGAAAAAAAAAAGTTTGAAACCACCCATCATCTGCCAAAAGTAACTAGCGGTGACCACACTTTTGTGGGGATTTTTCTGTGTCCTATGTTATGGTGTGGATGCAGCAATGTCCAGAGGTGAGGCATGGTTGGAGGACGTAGGTACTGGGGGTGTGCCCTTGGGGACTATAGATTGTCCCTGGCCCTTCTCTCTCCCACTCTCTCTCCTCCCCAGCTGCCAAGAGCTGAGCAGCGTTCCTCCACCACTCCCTTCCACCATGATGTTCTGCCTTGCCCCAGGCCCAAGGCAATGGAGCCAGCTGACTGTGGGCTGAGAACTCTGAAACCCTGAGTCAAAACAAATCTTTCCTCCTTTCAGTTGTTCATGTCAGGTATTTTGGTCATAGCGACAAAAACCTGACTGACACGATGTATAAGCCACACTTCCCTTGTTCTACTGTAGAGTGCAGGAGGCTGACCTTTGAAGACCATTTCTCTGGTTCCCTGGCCAAGTGGCTTCTGATCGTTTCATCCAACAGAAGGTCTGGGTGGACAAGTTGGCAGACTTGGACTCTTTCTTGCTCTCCCTCTCTATTAAAGGCTCAGTGTTTCTGGCAGGGGTTCTAGACCACTCTCGAAAGACCCACACTCTTTGGTGTTCTCATTGGATAGCCCCTGTCTTTATTCTAGCTCCTTATGGGTGGCCCCAGGCCCTAAGGTTTGATAACACCATCTCATCTTTTTCCATCCCTCCCCGGGCTTAGGTGTGGTTGTGACTTCCAGAAGTCGCTATTTTCTTGTTTGCTCATTTTTCACCATTTGGTCTTTCAATTCTTCCAACAACTTTATAAATTAGTTCCCACAAATAAAATTGTTCTATTAAATCACTAGACAAAGGTACCCCTTTCTTGACATCCCATTGATAAAACTCCTTGTCTCTCTTATCATAAGTGCTTTTCCACAGACTTATATTGTTAGACCTACATCCTATGTTTTATCAGCTTTATTGAGGATTAATTTACATACAATAACATTTACCAATTTTAAGTGTATAATTTCATGAGTTTTGACAGATAGATATAAACATATACTCACCACCAGACTTGTGATATAAAACATATCCAGATCCATCCCCAAATCCCCTCCTGCCACTCTGCAGTAAATTCTTTCTCTCCATGAAGCCCCTTGCAACCACTGATCTGCTTTCTAAAATTTCATATAAAGGGACGCAGACAGCATGTTGTTTTGTGTGTCTGATGTCTTTAATTTTGCATAATGCTTTTGAGATTAATCCATGGTGTTGCCTGTATCAGTAGTTCATTCCTTTTCATTGACGAGTAGTGTTCCATTCTACAATAAATCAGGATTTGCTATTCATACACCAGTTGTAGGATATTTGAGATGTTTTCAATTTTTAGCTATTATGAATAAGGCTACTATGAACATTGGAGGACACACTTTTTGTGGACATATGTTTTTATTTTAACTGAGAACTTAGGAATGGGATTGTTGGGTATTTATATGTTTAATGTTTTAAGAAACTGACAAGCTATTTTCCAACGGGGCTATACCACTTTTCATTTCCACTATCAATTGATAAGATTTTTAGTTGTTCCTCATCCTTGCCACCACTTAATGATGCCATTATTTGTAATTTGTCCATTGTAGTTGTGCAGAGTATTACACTGTTGAAGTTTTTATTTCCATTTTCTAGTGACTGCAGATGGTGGGCATCTGTACCTGTGCTTACTTATCTTACCGGTAGCTCACTCTGTAGGATGTGCTTACTCTATAGTTTCAATTTTTATTTTCTTGACATTTTTACTTTCTTGAATTTTTTATTTTCTTGTTTTTTAAATTTTCTTCAATTTCTATTTTCTTGAATTTTCATTTTCTTGAAGTATTGTTTTCTTAACATTATCTCTTTTTTTTTTTTTGCGGTACCAGGGATTGAACCCAGGGGCATTCTACCTCCGCACTACATCCCTGGCCCTATTTTTTATACTTTATTTTGAAACCGGGTCTCACGAAGTTGCGGAGGGCCTCACTAAGTAGAGAGAGAGAGAGAGAGCGAGCTGAGGCTGGACGTGAACCCGGATCCTCCAGTCTCCGCCTCCCAAAGTACTGGGATTACAAGCGTGCACCACCACGCCCGGCTCTTAACATTATCTTTAAAGAACA